>JBCJKH010054797.1:39554-58927 GCA_039877255.1 Loriculus beryllinus | reverse complement strand
TGAATGGATAAAGAGGGTGAAAGGAGAGGGAGAAAGGAGATTACTGACTGAGAAGTGACGGAATTTCAACTGTAAATTTTTTCTCTGTTCTTTCTTCCTTAAGAATCGGCTCCCGAGTGCCTTGCAGGCCAGGGTGGGGATGCAGAATCACCGCATCCTTAGTACTTGCTGTCCTGTTCCTTGTTGATACCATCCCAGCCACCATTTCTCAGCAGGAGCTGGGCCCTGTGTACCTGGAAGTGCTTGCCAATGGCATTGCTGCCCTGACATGGCTCACGCACAGCCTCGTTCTTCTTACGCTCTGCAAGTCCATTCACAGCTTTACCAGAGGCCCTGTGGCCCTGGCGCTCCTCACTCTTTTGCCCATACCTTCATTCATCATCACGCTGGTGTGGTACTACCAAAGCGGGACAGCTTGGTCACCTGCCCACCCTGCTGCCTCCTCTAGATTCGCCATTCTCTGCCTTCAGCTGGCCTCTCTGCTTGTGTATGTGATAGCCTACCTCTTGCCCACTGCTGGCAGGCAAGACTTCCTCTCCATCAATAGCTCCTGGCAACAAGGCCAGCTCATCTCAGAGCCAGGGATCCCAGTGCCTGATCAGCAGGGAGTGTCAGAAGATGGTGAGAGCTGGCTCTCACGCTTCTTTTATATTTGGATGAACCCTCTTATGAAACGTGGCTATCAGTGGAAGCTGAAGCAACCACAGGATGTCTGTGTACTTCCTCGCCAGCTGGAGGCTGCCAGGGTCTGCGAGCGGTTCTACTCTTGTTGGCAGAAGAAGGCAGCTCTGCACCAAGTAGAGGAGGAGACGGTGTCTCTTACTAGCTCAATCATTGCTGGAGGCGATGAGAATAGTGATGCCCCAGACTGCTTGCACCGTGGCCACGAGGCTGTGCAACTCTTCTCAGTCCTTCATGCAGCCTTTGGGCTTCGTTTCTACTCCCTTGGACTTCTTAAGCTGGCTGGCAACCTGCTGGGTTTCTCAGGTCCTCTGCTTCTGAACCTGCTGGTGAGCTTCATGGAGTCTCAGCAGGAGCCCCTGAGCCATGGAGTGCTCTATGCCCTTGGGCTTTTTGCTGGCTCCTTCCTGGGTGCTCTTTTGCGGAACCAGTTCAGCTATGAGGTGAACAAGGTGACACTGATGGTACGGGCTGCCATCATCTCCGCCATCTACCAGAAGGCTCTGCGTGTCAGCAGTGCCAGTGTTATGCGCTTCACAGTGGGGGAAATTGTCAACTTCATGAGCACGGACACCAGCAGGTTGGTCAACTTCTGCCTCAGCTTGCACGAGGTGTGGAGCCTGCCTTTCCAGTTTGCCATTACCCTCTACCTCCTCTACCAGCAAGTGGGGGTAGCCTTTCTGGGAGGCTTGGCCCTGGCGCTGCTGCTTGTGCCCATAAACAAGGTCATAGCTAACTACATCGTGATGAACAACAAGGAGATGCTGAAACACAAGGATGCACGGGTCAAGGTGAGGGCGAGCTGATGACTCTGGGGCGTTAATTCTTTCAGGATTTTCTTTCCGAGTTTGTTGCTGTATTTGCTTGCCATTTGTCCCTAGAACATTGGCTTCTTGGCTGCTTGTGATGATCCAAAGCTATTGGGAAAAATGCTAGAGGGAGCGCACACACAGAGACACTTGGTTCAGAAGTATTTCAGGGTGTTGCAGTTTCACCACCCACAAGGTAGTGAACCTCTAATGCTTGTCTTGTTCCCTCGGCTAATGCAAGTTCCCTTGCAGGTTTCTTTTCTGCATGTAGTACTTAAGGTAGGATTCCTGATTGCTTCCTCTAGCGATGCTTCCATCTAGTATTGCTCCAATAATGCCATCAGTGATGAGGTGGCTTGCAGTCTTGACAAAGGCAATGATCAGGGATGTAGTGGTTTTACATTGCTCCAAGCTTAGCACCCTCAGTCATCTTTTCCATTGATTTTTGCATATTTGCTGTGCCATGTCTTTGCACATCAAACGTTAGATTCCCACCTTTTAGCCTTGTATTTCAAATGCAAGGGACAGCACTTTCACTCACCATTTCCGTCATGCTTTGGAAGTATTAAACGTAAGTCAGCTCCATGTTAGAACTGTTGTGTGCTGTAAACTTACTTCTTTTCCCAACACAAGGTGCATCAAGTTGTGATGGGTAAGCTGGACTTTCTTCAGCTATGAAGGAGAAGTTTGCTGAGTGAAGTCTGTCTTGTTCGTTTAGTTTTGTGTTGAGTACAGACACATCTCAGCTTGCTCTTCACGAGCTGGCCTGAGAGCAGGGATTAGAGGACAGCATGTTAATGGGACACCTGAGCTGCAGGATGTGAGGCAGCCAGCCTCTGGATACAGGCTAGCTGTGCCAGGGCAGCACCAGCCTGAGGGTTGCTCAAGTGCTCTCAAGGTGCTGTCAGGTCAATGGAGGTAAATGGCATCCAGGCTGGAGATAGTAATTCCACATATGCTTTCACCTGTGTTGCACATCCTTCAGTTGTGAAGTAGGGTGAAATTTTGCCTTGTCCTGAGCCATACATGGCACAGGTGGTTGAGGAAGCTGGTGGAATGAGTAAGAGCGAAGTTCCCAGTAGCTGCCGCTTGAGTTTATGTCTTTGATAGCAATGAATGGTTCCTGGTATCTCTAGCCTGGCCCTTAACAGGAGGCAACTGCAAACCTGGCCCCTGCCCAGATGCCTAGCTGACATTTGATGCGTTAGGCAAGCACTGGTTGCTGTATGTGATTTTCCTCTTTGCCTGCAGCTAATGACAGAGTTCCTATGTGGCATTCGTGTGATCAAGTTTTATGCCTGGGAGAAGCACTTCAGCACCAGGATAAATGCCTGCCGGGATAAAGAGTTGCAGAAGCTACGAGCCATCAAGTACTTGGATGCTGTGTGCGTGTATCTGTGGGCAGCACTGCCTGTTGTAGTCTCCATTACCATTTTCATCACCTATGTCCTCTTGGGTCACCAGCTCACTGCCACGAAGGTGAGTAGGTAGTAGGGAGAGCCTCTAGTCTTGTCTCATACAGAGGACAGTCTACAGTGGGGCTGCAGTCTCTGGGAAATAAACCCTCCTGTGTCACCCCACAGCTCTTCAGGCTCTCACTGGTGAACCTGTTATGGGAATACAAGAGGTGAGGGAGGTCCTGCCTCCAACTCATGGCTGTTTCCTTCCCCATGCAGGTGTTCACGGCATTGGCCCTTGTTGGGATGCTTATTCTGCCCCTCAACAGCTTCCCATGGGTGTTGAATGGGACCTTGGAAGCTAAAGTTTCCCTGGATCGAATCCAGTGTTTCCTTGAACTTGCAGACCAAGACCTGGAAGCTTATTATGCCCTAGGTAACATCAGAGAATGCTGCTGGGCTTGGTACCCTGGGCAGGGGACACTTGGAACAGAGAGCTGATGTGTGAGGCCAGAGACAGAACTGGAGAGCAGTTGGCTGTCATCCCCATCATTCAAGACATTCGGTTGTCAGGGGCACTTCATGTCTGTGGAAAATGGGAGACAAGGCTCTAGGATTCCTCTTTACCAATAGTAGGCCATCGCTTGTCCTCACAAAACCCCGTTGTTAGTGTCCATTTAGAAGAAGCTACTCCCTCCTCTGTCCAAAGGTCTTCTGAAAATGAAACCATCAACAACTTTGGTTTTGCCTGGCAGAAACGGTTGCATGCACACCCCTCTCCTGAGCCATTCCTGCTCCTTTTTTCTCCTTCTTAGCCTGTTGCCAGCTCCCTGCTGTTCTTTTACCTTCAACAAGTTATCCTTACTGTGTCTCCATGACAGCCAACAGGTGTGTCTGGTTGGAGCTGGAAACAGGAGGGTTGGAGTAAGGGAGGTATAAGTTTAAGGGCAGGTTAGCAGGCAAGAATCTCATTCTGCGCTTGGGTCAAGGGCATCATGGCAGTGCCTTGTCTGTGGCCTCATCCATTTGGGAACAAAGCTGATAGTATCTCTGACGCCAGGTGCATTTAATTTTCTGGTCTTTCTCACAGTAGTGCAATGCTATGCTGCTTTTCTCTTGCAGATAGCCCTTCAGGTACCACTGTTGCCATGGAGATGCAATGTGCATCCTTCTCATGGGTGCCGGTTGAGGAGGAAAGCACTAGGCAGCCCTTATCCACGGGCGGTCTGCAACTGCACATTGAGAACCTGTCAGTGAGAAAGGTGAGCAAGGCTGCAGGAGGTAACAGCATAATGGCACTAGAGAGTGGAGGAGAGGGAGCATGTTTTCATGTTCTCCTGGTCTTATGAGCTGTGCCTCAAAGTTTTCTCTTGGTCAAAGAGGCACATATCACAGCTCTCAGAAGGTACTGGAGGAGATTCAGGCATGGCTTACAGACGAGATAAACCAGCTCCCTCTGCTTTCTACCACTGCTGAAGGAGAGGACTGGGTAAGGAGCACATCTGGGCTCCAGGGTTAACACTCCTTGCAGACTTGTGTCCTGCTATATCAGGAGTCTGGTTTACCCAACGACTTCACCCAGCTCTGCTGCTGAACCTGTGAGATAATCCTTGTTTGTAACAGCAGTCAGATTTCTTACAGTGGCTCAAGAAATCTGGACAAGCCACTCTGTATTAGCACATCACATTGCTCTTTTTCATTTCCCTTTGCAGGGGATGCTTCTGGGGGTTGTTGGGAAGGTTGGCTCTGGGAAAAGCTCTCTGCTTGCAGCAATCGCTGGAGAGCTCATTAAGTAAGTAGCCTAAAGACTTCTCCCTGATTGGTCCCTCCATGCCACAGCAGGCAGGACTATCCAGTGTCATCCTTATTTGTAGGCCATTTCGGTCTGCCAACAGTTCTCCTTTGTTGCCCTTTCTACCCACTTCTGGTGCACTTGCAGACAAGGTGGACGAGTGTATGTTAGTGACCTGGAGCAAGGATTTGGTTTGGCCACCCAAGAGCCTTGGATACAGTTTACCACTGTCCGTGAGAACATCCTTTTTGGGCGGGAATATGATGCAAGGCTGTATGAGGAGGTGGTGGAGGCCTGTGCTCTTTCTGAGGACCTGAACGTGAGTAGATGACACCTGGGTTTTTCAGGCAGAGCCTATCAGCAGCTGATGCATTTTCGGATAAGAAGGAACTTCCCTGGGATCTGGAAGGGCTGAGTCTGTGGTGCTCTTTTCAATAATTCACTGAATTTGAGCCTTATGGCTGTATTAGCCAGCAACCCTGGCTGTTATATATGGTAGAAAGCTAGTCTTCTCCTCCCAGTTTATAACCTAATGCCTGATTTTCTGACATTTCTGACAAGCACTGGGAGCAGCTCTTTGCTTTGGTGGGAGCTGTGAATACTCTCTAAAGGCAAGATACTTACTTGAGTTTTATTTTTATTTGTTTATTTCAGAGTTATCTTAGACTAGAAGTTGCTCTCAGTAGATGGTTCAGATGCAGCCATGCTATTGTGGAGCATAAGAGAGTTTAGTTACATAAATGCCAAGCTTGCCAATTGTCTGCAGAACCAGTGTATAGGCTGTTGCATGGTTTAATTTTTGGTAAGGTGTCACCCTAAGGAGTTATTGCCAGAGGCAGGGGAGGTACCCCACTGTTCTGGCTCTGGGTCCCCAGTAGTTTCCTGTCCCTTCTAAGTGGATTTTCTTGA
Source organism: Loriculus beryllinus (assembly GCA_039877255.1). NCBI lineage: Eukaryota > Metazoa > Chordata > Aves > Psittaciformes > Psittacidae > Loriculus > Loriculus beryllinus. Next base: position 53,339 of record JBCJKH010054797.1, on the reverse strand, counting down.
ATGTTTCAGATTTTACCAGCAGGTGACCAGACAGAGGTGGGTGAAAATGGTGTGACACTCAGTGGGGGACAGAAAGCTCGAATAGCCCTTGCCAGAGCCGTTTACCAGGTAAATAGCAAAGGAGTCATGCTTTGGCAGGTTGTGCCCAGTGCTAAGTCAGATGTAAAGAAGCTGGAAGTACCCAGCTCTACAGTGTGTTCTAGCAGCATGTCTTAAACCACATCCTTCTGGCCTAAATGTGCTGGTGGCTCACCACACAGCAGCACTTGCACTTTTCATTACAGCAGGGCCTGCAGCTGTATCCTTGTCTTTTGTCTCCCTCTCAGGAGAAAGAGTTTTACCTCCTTGATGATCCCCTGGCTGCTGTTGATGCAGAGGTAGCCAACCATCTTATGCAGAAATGCATTCTTGGAGTTCTCAAACACAAGACCAGGATCCTTTGCACCCACAGGACAGAGTTTCTGGAGAAGGCTGATGCCTTGTTGTTGTTAGACAACGGCAGAATAGTTAAAACAGGTACACTGGCTGTCCTGTGATGCATTCATTCGTGCCTGTGTGCCAGTCTTGAAATGGCTTGAGCAAAGATGGACATGAGGGAGTAGTGGGAACCCCGTGATAGTGAGCTTGAGGACTCTGCTTATGGGCAAAGATGGTGTGGAAAGGGATGTGCAGATGCACAGATAAAGCAGGACAGCCCTAGAGCTGGGGGTCTAAGGCAGAAGGCCATAGCAAGTTATATGGAGCAGGGCCTTCAAGGGTGTAGGTACTGTGAGAGAAAATAGGAAATGTTATGAGAGAACAAAACTGCCATTTCATAGCAAGAGGCAGTGAGTAACTGACAGCTGTTCCTCCTAGACTGAAGTTTTGCGTGTCCCTCTTTGCAGGTACACCAGCTGATATCTTGCCACTTGTGGAATTCTTCCCTAAGTTCAAGAATATGGACAAGAGGCAGAAGAATAAAGGTCTGTATGTGGCAAGCTTGAGGGGGGCTGGGCCAGCACAGCTCAGCTGACCACCCAGACAGAACCCGTACCTGGTAGCAGCTGGCCTTACAGCAGATATCTCACCACCTTGCTCTGCTGTGGCAGTGCTGATCTGTGGGTAGTGTGTGCATAGAGGAGGGGAAGCCCTTGTATCATTGGATATTAGTCTGGAGCACTGTTTGAATCTTGTTCCACTTGTGGTCCAGCTTTGAGGGTCTGCCAGGATTAGTGTACTATCTTGAAAGAGGAAAGAGGAGGAAAGAAAAGTCTCCCTAATAGCCTAGACTTGCTCTGTTCACAGCAAGGAGCAGCTGCAGGAAGAACTTACATTACACTGACCTTTGCTTTTACCTCCATTCCCACAGCCTCCGATGAACAGGGCCAAGAAGAGGCTGTAGAGACAGAGGCAGAAGAAACAACTCCAAACAATCATCTAATCTACAGGGAGGAAGAGAAGAAAGAAGGGGCAGTAGCTTTTCAGGTTTACAAGGCATATTGGCTGGCAGTCGGCAGCTGCTTGGCATTATCCATTCTCTTCTCTCTGTTCCTGATGCAAGGTGAGGGAATGGCCCAGCAGTGCATCTTTCTTTAGACATTCCTCGCCTCTCATTCCCTGGTTGTGTGGAGTCCAGGGAAGAGAAGAGGCCAGGGGTTTAACTGCTCTCCCTACAGCAGGAAGATCCCTGTTCTTTTCCTCAGGCTAACGTATCACAGTTGTGAGGGGGCACATGTGACAGCAGGATCTGGCATCTTACTGCTGCGGTTGTGTGTCTGCTTCTCTAGCAGTGCCCTGTTGCTGCTGAAGCTCAAGGCTGTTCCCTTGCTCCTGCTTTACTACTAACAGTGGAGCATGAAGGCAGGGGAAGACTAGACTGGGCAGTGAGGCAATAACAAAAGTTGTCCAGGAGCTTCCCCTCCAGCTTTTGTGCTTCATATTTGCTGATTGGAAGGTTGAATCCCTCTTTATGTAGTCTGTCTTTCTTTGTAGCATCCAGAAATATTTCAGATTGGTGGCTCTCACACTGGATCTCCGGCATATCCCAGACAGCAAATACTTCCATGATGGTCTGCTCAGCTTCCCCACGTTCCCCAGAGCTGCTTCTCTTCTCCGTTGTTGGGCTTGTGTAAGTGAATCTGGTCAGGAGATGCTAATGGAAACACACTCTCATTTTTGCCTTTAACTGCATTTCCTGTGAAGATCCTTTTTGAGAGCAGGGAGAAACTGACCACCTCACTGCAGGAGATCTGAGTGGCTGCTTTTACAAAGAGAATCGAAATCTCTGACCTGATGAGGGGCCCAAAGGGCTTCTGCCTGGGGCTGATGGAAGCTAGCTGCATAGTAATCAAAGTGTTTGTCACAGCAAGCCAAAGGGGTATCACAGAAGTATCAAGTTTAAGTGTCCTGGTTTCCCTTCGAGCATGCTCCTAGATTCTTGTACCCTATCTGTGAGTTTACTGTCATGGGGACCTTAGCAGATTCCTAATCTTCTTCCTTCTATGTTCCAGCTCCCCCATTCAGTCTTTGGACACCACCCCAGCCCCTTCCAATGGCTCACTGGATGTGAATTTTTACCTGATAGTTTATGGAAGCATTGCAGGGGCCAACTCCCTCTTCACCATTCTTCGGGCCTTCCTCTTTGCTTATGGCACTATCCATGCTGCCACTGTCATTCACAACCGACTGCTCCAGAGGGCTCTAAAGGTAATGGTCAAAAAGTCCAGGGCAGGCTGAGGCTTCTTCAAGTCACTCTGCCTTGACACTTTTCTCTGAACTGGGTCTAAGGGTTTGGGAGGTGGATTAGGGTTTCTGCTGGTATTAGCTGACTATATCCAAAAGGGACTGCACCACAGCCAGCACAAAGGGACCAATGAGCTGAGTATCTACATTTGTCCCGTAAACCTTGTTCAATTCCATGGTGGGGTAGGGGAGTTATGACTACCACCTGCATCTGTTCATTCGTTAGGCTTAGCTATAGATGAAGATGAAGGCCAACTGAATCAAAGTAGCTTTTGCTACTCATCATGAGCTCAGATTCACATGAAATTGGAAGGAATCGTTAAGCAAGATTGAGGGCTGATGCTGGCATGTGCCAGTTAACTTTCTTTAGTATTTTGGGCATCCTTGGGTTCTTGGGCTAAAGTAGGGATTAAAGGTTTGGAAGATAGGATTAGAGGCTAGGATTAGAGGGTTGTCTCACTGGCTGCTGGTGGGCCAGTATGGGATCTGAGTCACTGCTATCTCAGTAGCTGTCTGTCGTTCACCGCAGAAGGGCTCCTTCCTTTTACCATATAAACAGCATGAGTTACTTGGCTGCAAGTGGATACTGGCTTTGGAATCTGAGATTTCTTCTTCAGCTGAGGAAAGGAAGGGGTCTGTCATGGCCACCCCTTTGTGGCTTTATCTGCTGCCCATGGTGCTGATCTCCTGGGCACCGTTCTGTGGCTGGATCTCACTGTAGCTGACTGGTTCTTACTTTTTGGTTCCCTTGTTGCCAGGCCACAGTTACCTTCTTTGACAGCACACCAACAGGCCGGATCCTGAACCGCTTCTCCTCAGACCTGTACAGTGTGGATGACAGCCTGCCATTTACCCTCAACATTTTCCTGGCCAACATGTATGGGCTTCTGGGCATGCTGGTGATAATAACCTACGGCCTCCCTTGGATTGGTCTGATTTTAATCCCCTTGGCTGCCCTCTACTTCTCCATCCAGCGCTATTACCGGCGCACATCCCGGGAGCTGAAACGCCTTTACAGTATCACTCTGTCACCTATTTACACTCACTTCTCAGAGACCCTCTCAGGACTGAGCAGTATCAGAGCCATGAGGGCAACACAAAGGTGAGCAGAAAAAAAGAGCACCCAGAGAGCCAGAGCTTTGGCTTTTTATACGAGGGCTTTTCTGATATGGGGCTAATTATAGGGTGGCAGGAATGCCCTTGGTCTGGGGCAGCAGGAGTGGAGGTTAAGTAGTGTAAACCTCTGTTGTGTACCTGCCAGGTTTGAGTTGGAGAATCAGCTGCGCCTGGAGCAGAACCAACACTGTCTCTTTGCCAGCAACACAGCAATGCAGTGGCTGGACATCCGCTTGCAGATGATTGGAGTTGCTGTGGTTACTGCTATTGCAGGAATTGCTATCATCCAGCACCAGAAGCAAGTGGGAAATCCAGGTAGGCTGCCAGGAATTGTTGTGTGCTCACACCTAGGCTGTGGCCAAGGAGTTCCTCCTCTCCTAGCCCAGAGTTGCATATCTTTCTACATGGGACAAGATCCAGAGCTCCTGCTCCCTGTCCCTCAGCACGTCACCCACAGTATAGTGCTTCAGCTCGTGTTCTCCTCCTGTGTGTCCCCATCCTCAAGTGGGATCCCAGACTCCAGGGTGCTGACTTCTTTGTTTCTTTGTCCTGTCACCAAGATCACAGCTCCTTCTCTGCCAATAACATTCTTGCTTATGCTGTTGTTCTTTCAGGACTTGTGGGTCTGGCACTCTCATATGCCCTGTCTGTCACAAACTTGCTCTCAGGCCTCATTTCCAGCTTCACTCTCACAGAGACCATGATGGTGAGTGTGGAGCGGACAGAGGAATACAGCACAGACATCCCCATGGAGCCCCAGCATAAACTGGTCCAGGTAAAGGCTCCGATATGTTCTCTAGGACAGGCTCATCTTCTGACTCTGTGCCCTGCACTTGCCTCCTGGGGAGATTGCAGGGTTCCAGTTAATAAGTGGAGGTCCCTCAGCCTCAGAAATCACCTTGATTGCTCATCCTTTACCAGTCTGTCTCCTGGGGGAGGTGAATCTCTGGCAGGAGCTGGTGAAAGTTGGAATGATGGGAAGGGGTAGGAGAGCAGAGCGGGTGCTGGGTCCAAGCTATGAGAGAAAAACAAGCCTAGGAGGGGACTGGAATTGGAGCAGTGCTGTGCATTGGGTCTGCTCAGAAGCCAGACTGCCATCCCAAGGGATAAAAGGGGCCTGGCCTGTGGGGAGGCAAGGCTGAAAATGGCAGCGGGTCACAGTCATACCTTGTCTCACCTATGCATCCCTTTCAGGTTGCTGCTGACTGGCCAAGTCGGGGGCTTGTGGAGTTTCAGCAAGTGGTCCTGGCCTACCGAGCGGGCTTGCCTAATGCACTTGATAGTGTGAGCTTCACCATTTACCCTGGAGAGAAGGTGGGGATTGTGGGTCGCACAGGATCTGGAAAATCCACCCTTTTCTTGGCCCTTTTCCGCATGCTGGAGCTGAAATCAGGACAAATTCTGCTGGATGGTGTCAACAGCAAGCTGGTGGGCTTGGACGAGCTGAGGTACGGAGGGCTGAGCACAGTGGAGGGTAGCTGGTGGGGGTTGAAGGCTGAGAGCTGTCAGTGGCTGGGTATTGAAGAGGAGAGTGAGGAGCAAAAGACTTATAATCATGACACCCTCTTGCTGATTGTGGCAGTTTCTTATGAGTTGCTCAGTTGTTTCTGAACCGCTGTGCTAAAGAAACCATTCTGAGTGTGTTACCTATGTCTCTTTGCCTCTAAAATATGCAACAAGCAAAGACACCCCACCCCAGGAAGGAAAAATTACAGGCCTTTGTTTTTCTGTGGAACCCACCCCATGAGCCCTCAGCTCTCATTTGGTTGCAGATCTAGGCTGGCCATCATTCCCCAGGATCCGTTTTTGTTCAGTGGCTCAATCCGAGAGAACTTGGACCCCCAGGGAAAACGGACAGATGCTGAGCTCCATGAGGTGCTAGAGCAGTGCCACCTGTGGGATACTGTTACTCAGATGGGTGAGTCTGAACCCAGTGAGAAGCAGCTGGTGAGCCCTGGTACTGAGACAGGGGAGAAGGCCTTAGTTCAGCCAGGGAGATGAGGAAAAGGGACAGGTGAATGCATTAGGGAACTGATTAGATGAACACAAGGACCAGGGTGGGAACAGGTCTGTGGGAGTTGGTGGCATTCCATGGGGGTTAGTGGCAAGGGACTGGCAGATGATGGATTGGGTGGCAGGATCTTGCTGATGAGACCTGGCCACAGTGGATGTTGCAGCAAAGCCTGAGAGATAAGCCAGCCCCTAGTTCTAGGGGAGCATGGCATTTCTGTGCCACATGTTGCTTGCATCCAAACATAAAGGCTCTGGTTCCCAATGCCTGGGCTTGAGCAGGATCGGGAGATTGAGTGCTTCTGGGAAAGCCCCAGGCTGGGGAAGCTGCTTGGGGCCCTGTGCAGAGCCTGGTGGTGTGACTGCTGAGCTTGACCCCCACAGGTGGATTGGACAGTGAGCTGGGAGAGAGGGGAAGGAGTCTGTCTGTGGGCCAGAGGCAGCTGGTGTGTCTGGCGAGAGCCCTCCTGACGCAGGCCAAGGTGAGTGCCCTGCCTCTCCAGAGCAGGGGGGAAGGAGAGTGAGCTGCTAATGGATGTGTGGGAGCAGCAGAGTGCTCCAGAGCTGGGGGGTGATGGCAGCAGACATCCTGTGCTACCTTCTCGGGCTTCCTACCCTCTCGGGAGGGATTGGGGTGTGCCCTGGGGCGCTTGGGGAGCTCCCATTCCTCTCTGTCCCTGGCAGGTACTGTGCATTGATGAGGCCACAGCCAGTGTGGATCAGAAGACAGACCAGCTGCTGCAGCAGACCATCCGCCAGCGCTTTGCTGACAAAACAGTTCTGACGATCGCTCACAGGTAGAGAGGAAGCAGCACTCTGCACCTAAATTCATCTCACCACTCACAGGGAGAAGTGGAGCTATTCTACCGTGCCTGGGCCTTGAGCTGAGCAGGGACGACTCTGTGATGAGGCTTTTCAAGTGCAAAAGGCAGGATCTTGCCTACTTGCCTTTTTTGCTTTACTTGCCCTGGGTGCTGAGAACAACTGGATGTGGAAATGTACCCAGAAATTGGAGGACAGCAAAGGGTAAAACCCCGCATTGTATGGCAAATGGCTCTTCCTGGGCACTTCTTCTTGGGACTGGGGAGTGAATCGGACCTCGTGGTTCTGCCAGTTTAGAGCAAGGAGTAATGGACAGCTAACTATCTTGCGGAAAGGAGCAGCACGGAGACTGGGTAGGAGCAGGTGTCTCTGCCTCAGTAGAGGGCACTGCAGGACAGCCGTGGCCAAGGGCTGCAGCCAGTTCCTGGGCAGGCAGAACGCTGGGTGTCTTGTTTCCAAAGCCCAGGCAAGACACAGCAACAATGCCTGCCCCGCGGATGAGAAATTTAGGGTTAGAGCAGGGAGAGTAACTAGTTGCAGGCGGAGGGAGGAGGGCAAAACATGAATTCCGTGGATACTGGGAAGGGATGGGTCAGCATGAGGTAGTGCTATATGCCCAGGGTGCTCTTACTCTTGCCAAATGGAGAAGAGTTTGGAGGAGGGTTATGCAGTTGTATGGAGGGTGTTTTCAAAACACAAAGGATACCACAAAAATAAAAACCAAATGAGCAGGTGGCAAGGGCTGGTGTCCTGGTGCACAGAAGTGGGAGTGATGGGTAACAGACAGGGTGGGCTGGGCATGGAAAGTGAATCGGGTGGGTCTAGCTAAATACATCAGATAGGACGGAGGCAGGAGGGGTGTGGAGGGAATGTGGTTCATACACTAGGGATATTATGTCTAAATAGAGTAGAAAGGTAAGAGCACCGTGGGCTGAGGTGTGTGTTTGGGTTGGGTGGAGGGAGGCCACCTCTGATGGAGGTGAGGAGAGAGGAGAACCAGCAGAGGAAGGAGTGGCAGAAGGTGAGGCAGCAAGACTGGGTTGAAGATGGCCCTGGCCCCTCTTGCACTGAGTTGAGGAGAGGTGGGGGAGAGCAGTAAGGAAAGAGAGGTGGTAATGGAGTTGTTTTGTACCCATGGTTCTTCCATGCCATTCAGCTTTGGGTGAACCATAATTGGATGGTTAGGTGAAAATCTAGGCTGGGAAATGCCTCAGTACTTGTCCGTTGCCCCTCCACATCACTTCCAGTGCTGCAGCCAGGCACTCTTTTGGGGATGGATGTGTAACCAAAGTCCTTAACTTCACAATGGTTTCTGCCTGCTCAGACTGTGTACAATGTCTTCCAGATTTGTAGGGCTGTAGTTCAGCACTGAACAGGACATGACTGTGCAAAGACATTCCTGCTGCCTTGTCTTCCCTCCCAAGGGCCAGAGGTTGCTGCCATGCTTAGTAATTTGGGCAGAACAGGGTGCACACATGTGGTGTGGGTGTGGTGGTTGGCAGTCTGGCAACCACAAATCCGCTGGTGGTGACAGTATAAGCAGAGACGCCAGATAGCTGGGGAGTGGCAACTGATGCTCAAGTCCACTTCTGCAGCCCTCAGGAGGTGGCAGGTGAGGAAATGTAGGGGCAAAGAGAAGCAACTCAATAACTCTCCTGTGGAACAGAGACATCTTGTGCAACCCTAGAATCAGGCGTGCTATGAGCTTTCCCTCCACAGAGCTTCCCTGTGTGCTCCTGATGGCCTGCCATGCCCAGCAACAGAACAGCATTGCTGTGCTCTCCTAAAAGGTGGTGCATTTCAGCAGCATGCAGAGGCTTTCTGGGAGCTGGACTGCAGTGTGCCCCTGAGTGCAAAGGGAGATGGTCCACAGATCCTGATGCTGGCAATGTCTTGGGACACCCCTTGATAGCAGGGGAAGCAGCATTCAGGGTTTCTCCTCAGATGCACCAATGTGTATCCTGGTGTTTGCTGTCCACAGGTTGAACATCATCCTGGACTCGGACCGTGTGCTGGTGATGCAGGCTGGGAGAGTGGCAGAGCTGGATTCACCCACCCGTCTAAGCCAGAAAGATGGTTCCTTGTTCCAGCGCCTCCTGCACAGCGGGCAGCAGTGACTTCCTCCTGGGCTGAGCCCAGGCAGCCCTCCTGGCTCTGTGCCTGGCTTTCCCATCACCTCAGCTATCAGCCCTGTCACTGCAGGGCCAGTAGCTGCTGAGGTGAGAGAAGGGTTTATTCCTGCCTGCAGACAGTGATTGTGGGTCCTCAGGGATTCCCTGAGGCTCCTGCATGGCACTGCAGCATTTCCTTTAGTAGGGAAGATGGGATCTGGTGTTTAGGGCCGTGTCAGCCCGGCTGTTGAGATACTGCTCCCCTCCAAGGCTCCCCTTTGAGATGACAGAGGGATTTTCTGCTCACTGAACAATCAGTGAATCCTAATCTGAGACTTGGTCTCACATGTACAATTTAAAATGAAAGTGGAAACATCTTTGTGAAGCTGTGTTATTCAGGTCCCTGTCCCCTTTCCCCAAGACACAGACTTCCTTGTGACATGCAGCAGTAGTGCCCTCTCTGCACAAAGACAACCCTACTTCCTCCCTACTTTCAGAGGACACTGACTTTTCAAAGCCCAGAAGGTTGCACCTGGGAGCCCTGCTGTTCTTCCTCCACTTTATAGCGGAAAAGCCCTTCCTCTGAAGGGCCAGAATGTGGTTGGTTACATTAAAGGCCTCTAAGGCTAGTTTGCTCCGAGACCAGTTTTCCAAGGGAAACTCCTTATCCCTCCTGCCCTGCTCTCAGCTGCACAAACCCACAGCTGCTTTCAGTTTTGGGATCAGGCTGGGGTCCAGATGTCACTTGCAACCTGAATTATTCTATGATTCTCCGATACAGTGTTTCTGGGCTTGTATTTGTTTTATTTGATAAAGGTACATCATCCATCCATGTATTAAAAATATATAATCTTTCTGATGAAGTCCCAGTCGCCTCTCCCAGGTCTCCCTCCTGGCTGAGTGCTCAGTCCTCTGTCTGCTCCCCTCACACCATCTTGAACCCAGCTCTGCAACCCTACAGACCAGTAGCAAGGTTTGGGTTGTGAGGTTGTTTTCACCCCACTGCTTAGGTCTTCATGCCTGTGTGGAGGCTCAGAAAGCCCTGGCCCTGGCAGAGAGGCATGGCCTGCTGCATACCAGAGCAGTGCAGGCAGGAGCAGACGTAGTACAAGGGCCAGGTGACCCGGCCATCTACTTACTGCTTCTTAGCCGTGCTTTAGCAGTGATGAAGGCAGTATCTTATTCTACCTATGGCCATCCTAGGCTCGGTAGCCCATCCTCACATCCACTGTGGGGAGTTCTTTGCTCTATCAAGAAACACTGCAATGGCTGATTTGAGCTGCCTGTCTTGGAGCAACTGGGAGAGAAAAGAAGGATTTGGATCTTACATTGCTACTCAACCTGCCACAGCACATCTCCAGCCTTGTCCATCTCCAGTTCCACCTGTGAGGGCATTTGAGAAGGACCAGCTCAGGCCTCGGGGACCCCAGAAGGGAGCAGGCTATGCTCCCCATTGCCCGAAAATGGTGAGGCAGAAGTGCACACTGGATGGGCAAGGAGCTTGGTCATTTGTGGCCAGACCCAAAAGGACGGCTCAGTAAGTGGGGACAAGAAGATTGCTGGATCGTCAGGAGGAAAGTACAGAAAGTGTTTGTAACCCCAAGTCTGAGAGCAAGAGGAGGGGACGTCACCCAGGGCAGAAGGGCATGAGGAGACCCCAAATTATCTCCAGAGTGTCTTTGAACTGGCTCAGAGAACCACAAGGCCAAGGAGCAAAGGTGTTTGCTCACTCTCCAGGGACATGGCATCTGAAATGACAGCCTCCAGAAACAGCTGAGAGCCACCCTGTCCAGTACTGGGGCAGGGGGCCTGTGCAGCCACAGTCGTCCTGAAGGGCCCAGAAGAAATACCCCAATACCAGTGGAAATGAGGACAAAACCCTTTTCTGATAGTCACAGAGAGACCTTACAAAGGGCCTGGCAGAACTTGGGTTTGCAAGAAGGCCGTGCCCCCCTCAGCACTCCCGGTCCTGTTTCTAAGGGCTCACAGTGGACGATACCGGCGCTGCATGGCATGGGCTGCTGCAAGCCACATGTCACTGCTCCCGTGCAGGGCTCACCCATCGCAGCTTTCAGTGCACGTGGGTGCTGTCTGAGCACGCAGCTCAGACCCTGGCAGTGCCATCACACCAGTGCTGGGTGCCCAGGGGACTCGTGGATGCATTTGCTGCCCTGGGAGCCCTTCCCTGCTGCCCACCTTGTGCTGGCACGGCTCCCCAGGGTGCAGTTCAAGGGGGTTGGTGCCAGGGCCCAGCTCAGAGTCCTCCCAGCTCACAGCTCCGTTGTCTTCCTGGGCTCGATCAGGACGGTGTTGAGCATGCCCACCTGACACTCCTGGTCCTGCAGCTTCCTCTCAGCCTGGGAAGGGCTTTGGCACCAGTTTGACCTCTGGCGGCCCCTTTGCCAGTTCCTCAGCAGGAGCAGGACGGTGATGAGGACCAGCACTGCCGTCAGCACCCCGAACACCAGCACTGTCACCAGCTGGGCTTCGCTCAGCCCCGAGTCCCTTTGGGTCACCACCTCCTTCACAGAGATTTTCAACAACCCTCCCCCCGGCTCTTTCTCACTGTGGTTGGCCACACGCCGCCCTGTGACCGCGGTCCTGACAGGCTCCGGCTGCGTCACCCCCGGCATGTCGCTGGTGGTGCTTTTCACAGCTCCGCTGCTGTCATGGTTCACAGGGTGGTAGGGGGGAGCCCAGGTGGGCTCGGGGACGGGGATCTCGCAGGTTTTGCCAGTGAAGCGGTCAGGACACAAGCAGTCATAGTCATTGATGCGGTCGTAGCACTTGGCCCCGTTCTTGCACGGCTGGCTGGCGCAGTCGTTGATGTTGATGGTGCAGAAACGCCCTTCGAAGCCCGCCTGGCACTGGCAGGAGAAGCGGTTGATGCCGTCGTGGCAGGTGGCACCGTTGGCACAGGGACGCATCAGGCAGTCATCCACGTCGTCCTCGCAGAGAGCCCCCACGAAGCCAGCGAGGCACCGGCAGGTGAAGTTGCTGGCAAAGCCGTTTTCATCTTGACACTGCCCCCCGTTCTTGCACGGAGACCTGCGTGGAGACAGCAAGGGCAGGTCATGGCCATGGAGAGCAAGAGGCTTCCCCCACCCCAGAGCTGCTCGTGTGAACAGTGGGTCCGGCACCGTCTCTCCATGAGGCAACCATCTCAAAGAGAAGACCAAGCAGGAGTTTCCACCTCCCCAAGTGAGAGGCTGTGGGACATCCTCAAGGGCCGTGGCTGTGCACAGGCCCAGCACCCACCAGGGAGGGTCTCCAGCCAAATGATCTGAAGAGGAAAAAGCACCCTCCTGACGTTCCATCAAGGCATGACGTGTGTCAGCTCATCCCCCCTACAACAACAAAGACCCTGCCCCAGTGGGGTTGTGCAGTGCACACAGCTAAGCCAAAGCCAAAGGTGGTTTTGGCTTAACTCTGTTAGCACGTGGAAATCCACAGATAACGAGCCCAGCAGGGCCACCCCTTGGCAGTGCACGGCCCAAAGTTAATGCTGTCTGTAATGTCACTGCCCTCGCTGCCGTGTCTCACCCTGCCTTCTCACATGGCCCCGTCTTCATCTCGCAGTCCTTCCCATGGAAGCCTTCTGGACACAGGCAAGAATACTCTCCGTCTCGATCGTAGATGCACTGAGCCCCGTTCTGGCAGGGGGGGGACTGGTGTTCACAGATGTGTATGTCTGAGGGGAAAGGAAGAAGTGGGAATCAGCAAAAAAAGAGGGGCAATGTGATCAATTCAGTTCAAACACACCCAGTGAAATCCAGCAGTGATGGAGAAACTGCAGGAGCTTTTCCTTCCACCCATCCAACAGACATCTGCAATAGAAATGCAGTGCCTACGTGGTGCCTCCCAGCTAGAGTCCACAAAGTACACAGGCTTCAGGATGCAGGGAAAGCAAATCATCCTGCAGACCTGCATGATACGAAGGTGCTGTGCATGCCATCTGTCCAGCCAGTGCAGATCCCATGGCACAGAGGAGCCTTTGAGGCCAGAGGACGGGAGTCCACCAGCCACCTGCCAAAGGCAGGAAGCCCTGGGAAAAGCAGGAAGGTGTTGCCCAGAGCCCAGCCACAGCATGGGAAAGGCAATAAGCCTGCTTGCTCCATTTCCCAAGGCTGGCTGGTATTGTGGCAGCTCTTGCCATGCAGCTGGGGAGCAGGTGCCAGCTGCCTGACCTATTCTGCCCAGATGTGGCAGCCAAGCAACATCCCATCTCCCAGGCAGCCCAACATCATGACCCATGGGGCTTCTGGCCAGGCCAGCTCACCTGTCCATGCTGGGCTTCTGCCTGCAGCACCAAAGGCTGTGATGTCCAGCCCAGGACTCACCTTTATCACAGAACTTGCCAGCCCATCCAGTGTGACAGATGCACTGCCAAGGCTGATGGCACGTCCCATGGAGACACCCCGGCATACGCACGCAGTCCTCGCAGTACTCGCCCTCCCAGCCTGGGTCACACCTGCAGGAGGACAGGGCATGGCAGCATGGTAAAACCCAAGCAGGGGCTATGGAGCAGCTGGCTGCTTGCTGTGCAGGGTTCCTGCAGATATGGCAGCACCGGCAAACCCTCCCAAAGGCCATACCTGCACTTCCCATCCTGGTCACAGCAGCCGTGGGCGAGATTACAGCGCTCACTGCATTCATCACCTACAAGGCAGGAAACGGGTGGAGTTGAGTTAAGCCGAGACCACAGATGACTCCAGATCTGCCCATGGTCCTTCTGGCTCACAGGGTTTTTTTCTTACTTCCTAAGCACTCAGCACGCCCTTCCCCAGAACCTCCCTTTCAATGGCTGGATGCCACATGAGAGATGAGGATTTCACAGGTACCCACGCAGAAGTGACACTGCCTTTGTTAAGAAAGGGGACCCCGCTTCAAAACTACCTGGTTTCCAATCATCTCCACGTCTCTCTGCTGCCTTTGAGCAGGAGCTGGGTTTCCCCAGCGCACTGCACGGTGCGTTAAGACGACCTGTGTAATAGAGCCTGACTCA
>JBCJKH010054797.1:0-39454 GCA_039877255.1 Loriculus beryllinus | reverse complement strand
GCCTTTGAGCAGGAGCTGGGTTTCCCCAGCGCACTGCACGGTGCGTTAAGACGACCTGTGTAATAGAGCCTGACTCATCAGGCTGTTTGATTTTTAATGGACTCTGCTGGCCCAGCTGCCAGCACAGCTCCATCCTGGCCAAGGGGAGGATGGACAGATCTCCCACCCCATCCCCAAAGTCATGGGGAGCCTGCGCTCTGCCTGCTGTTGCCTGCTACTTGCTGTGACTCCGGTCCCTGAGGCTGACGGTGTTTGTGCAGGACAAGGTGCATCATCAGAGCCTGACGTTGCAAACAAGCCCGAGTGCAGCATGGCAGGCTCAGTGTGAGCCACTGCCACTCAGGAAAGAGATTGTGAGATCGTGGAAATGGCAGTTTGTAGGGGCCAGAAAGGGAATGGGACAAGATGGGACGGAGTCCAAAGAAGTGCAGTAATAGGGAAAGGGAACATTATTAGCTGCTTTTCACAACACCAGAACAAGGGATGACCAGCAATATCACAACAGGAGACTTAAAATCACAGCTCAGAGTGACTCCCCCAAATTAGGCATTGTTACTCCATGGGACTCCCAGCCACAACAAGCTCAAAATGGAAATGGATAGAAGAAAAGCACAGAGCTGCACCTGCAGTGCCATGCTGCAGTGAAAAACACCTGCAGGTGGATGCTTGAGAGCTGGCTTCTGCTGCCAGGAGCCCAGCTGAGCACACCTCTAGTAGCCACCACACTGCCTGGTGCCGGCTGCCAGACACGACTGATGGCTCAGCCCTGCTCAGCCAGCCAGGACCTGTCACCCACCGGGAGTCACTTCTCCTGTCAGCCTGTTTTAGTGGCAGACACACAACCCTTCTGCTCCCAGAGCAGCAGGGGGGAAGTCAAGCCGGGGTCAGCCCCCTGCCAGGGCAGGGTGCCTGGGGTCCCACTCCAATCCCTGCCTGCCACTCTTGTCCCTGCCCGTTCTGGGCTGTAAGGACAGAGAGTGGGGAGGGGGGCTGCTCCTGTAGCCCCCTGTTCAAGGAGGAGCAGCTGGTTGCTGCAAGGAGCATCCGAGGCTGGGCGGTGCGGCACAGCCCTTCCCGCTGGCAGCCGAGCTAGCGCTTCATCAGGCAGCCCCAGCCGCCAACAATTACGTGCTGAGTAAATCGATGGGGTATAATTGGACTATTAAGATCTCATTATCCTCCTGGCTCCGGGTGCTGCAGCCTGCAGCGTGCTGGGGGAGACCGCAACCTGCAGCCACAGAAATTGCCTCCTGACACAGACAGCCTTGATGGCTAAGGGGTGCACGGAGCAGGGATGGAACAGCCAGAGGGGACAAGGATGGTGGCAGCAATCTGTATTCAGCACAGGAGACATCTCTGTGGCACAGCGAAGGGCTGTGCAAAGGTAAGGAGTCCTAGTGATGAAGAGATCCAGGCATCCTTCTTCTAGCCACCACAGCAGCCTGAAAGCCACCACTGGCCCCTCCTGCCCCATGCAGGTCTCGCTGCTGCTGGGTGGCATGGTGAGTTTGTCCTTTATATGCACTTTCATGAGTGCCTCTACCCCCACCCAGCTGGAAAGCAGAGCTCATGTCCCCACCTGCACATTCCAGGGTCCCTGTGCTCTGACTCATACAGGCTGCCCGGCTGTGGGGGTCCCCAACCCTGTGCAAGAGCCACGTCATGTCCATCACCTGCTCACACACCACCCTTGGTGGGGTGATGCGATTCCTGGCTCTGGGACAGTCCTTCTAAAGGGACCAGAATCCTCAGGACGTCTTGCTGGGCAGGATGACACACAAGGTCACATCCACCAAGGTTCAATATTGTTGTCCAAGCAGCAATAATCACTTCTTGTTATCACAGCACCAGTGAAACCAGTGGGTCACAGCTCATCCTTGCCAGGCCCATACATATTAGGGCAAAACAATCCTTTGCTGGAGCAAGGCAGCATGCTGCTAGACATCATGGTGATGTGCTGAGCATCTCAGACCGCAAACCTCAGTGACATGAGCCAAATCAAATTCTGCCACCATGTACAAACAGAGAAGAGTGAAGCTGAACCCTGCCAGGAGCGGCTTCCCAAAGTGCTGTGCTGACCCCGGGCTCTGGCCTTGGTCCCTTCCCTCCTGGGAGATGCAGATGCTTCCCAAAACATTAAAGCTGGAGGATTTTGTTGCTTGGACAGCCAAGCAGAGCATGTGTAAAATGCAACATATGCTCATGGCAACAGTTAGTAAGAAAAATCCCAGCCCCAGGGCGGTGGTGCTGATTTAGCAGAACATTTCAGGGCACACATAAATCCCAGCAGCTTCAAAGGGACGTTGCTGACCCACACCATGACCTGGCCACTGTCCTTACCCAAGTGCCAGTGGCTTGTATGACCACAGTGCCTGCATATGCTGAATGGATGCACCAGGGATGCCGAGGCACATGTGTGCCTGCATGGTGGGTGACACCGGCCCCTTATCTTTGGGCATGAGGAGAGCTGTGGACACGCAACATCCATCTCAAGCGGGACGATGTTTGCAGGGAAGGCATTGCAAGCCAGGCTTTGCCGAGCAGCCCTGCGCAGGGCAGCGCCTCTGTGGTGGATCCCATCCAGCTCCGACAAGGAGCGGCTCCAGCGTGGGCTGCACTGCACTGCCAGAGCCGCGGGACTCCGTGGGAAGGTGATGCTATGGGAACAAGGGGAGCGAGCCAAGGGAAAGAGTGAGGGAGGGGGAGTAAAGCATCTGCCACCCACCCTGGAGCCTCTTCAGAGATTGAAACAAGTTAAAAGCAGCAGCTTCAATGGAAACACAAGTGAAATAACAAGCTGCAAACCTTGTGTGCCTGTCACCGCCCCCTCCCCACACTGTCCCTTTGTTCCTGCAACCTCGTTATCTGCGGGAAGGGGAGGCTAAGGCATGGCCCCCAGCTCCCCAGCATCCTGAAGCTCTGCAGGAGTGGCCACAACAGCCACTGTGCCTGGTGCTCGGTGGTCTGGCAGAGGCTGGGGTGGGCGGCAGAGTGCCCTGCAGCACAGCTGGGAGAAGCCAACCTGCCACTGTATGCAAAGGTTCCTGCTGTGCTGCTTCCACGGACCGCTGGATGAGGCCTTGTTCCCTCCAGCAAGTGTCTGGCTGGACACTGGGTGTTACAAGAAGCACCTGCCTGGCTCACAGCCTCCAGGAGGTACCCAGCCAGTGGCCCCTTCGCTGCATGGTCTGTTTCTCTCCATCCGTGCTTTTCACCACCTCCAAGCCCCCTCCACTCTGCTGTTCAGCTGCTTGTTCTCCTCCTTCCTTTTATGTTTTTGCTTCTCTCTCGCTGTCTAGTAGAGGCAAATCCCCACAAAACCCTCCACCAAAGTGTTTTCTCTCCAGCTCCCATGTTACCCTCCAGCCTGCATACCTACCTGCTTCACATTTGCATCCCCTGGCTCATTCCCAGCATGTTCCTGACATGCTGCAAATCAAAGGCGCAGAGCCATCCCTTTCCCTGGGACTGCATGCTCTCCAGCTTCCCCGATGGCTCACAGCCCCACTGCTCTCTGTTGCAGAGGGAAACCACTACCCACAGCTGAGCATCCCAGTGCTCAAGGACACAGCACACCCCAGGCCATCCAGCAAATCAGGGTACCACAGCCCAGCAGCTCCAGGGCTTGAGGCAGAGAGAGCTGGGGAGTGGTGGTGGGGATTTGTTGGACCACACATGGCTCTACCTCCAGCAGACAGCAGTGTGCCACAATGAGACCCTCATACACGGCCCCATGATGGTTAGGACAGGGTCAATCCTCCTTCACCCCACACAACCCTATGCTCAGAAGGCCCTCCTGGGTGACGGTGCTGTGCCATGTCAGGAGAGGTGCCAGGCTCCAGCCCTGCGTGCCATGAAGCCTCGCACCCTCCAGCACACAGCATGTGCTCCCTGCCTGGCAGTTCACGCCCAAGAAGACACCCTGAACTCCAGGCTGCAACACCCATCCAAGGTGTAAATGAAAAAGCAAATAACACTTCTGTCGGGCCAGCCCTGAGCCCTGTGGGGAGCTGGCTGCAGCTCTTGTTAGCAGGCTCAGCCCCTGGGTCTATGGCACTGGTGAGCTCAGAGCCAATGGACTCCCAGGCTCTGAGGCTTTTAATTGCTAATAAGTGTGAAACCAGCCCTGCCGGCCCTCCTGGATTCTTCCGAGGTGTGAATGAGGCTGAGCCAAGCTGAGAATTGCGTCCCGGCTGTCCCAGATCTGGCACAGGCTGGCAAGCCAAGGAACGATGTTGCTGATCTGGGATGCTGCAGATCTGTGAATCTGATCCTCAGCTTTGCAGGTCCTGGGATAGCAACTCTAAATCCTGGTCCAAGCTTTGGAAAGGGCTAAAGCAAACTCCTTCTGGCCTGGAGGATGCTTTGAAACTGATGATGAACCCTGTAAGACCCAGCTGGAATTACCTGGCAAGATGCCCTGGTATTCCAAAGGGTCCTTCAGGCTCCTCACACTCAGCCCCAGCACTAAGAGGGGCAAAACTCTTGCCACAGCAGCAGCTACATCTGATAGCCTGGCTTCCTGAAAGCACCTGGGAGCGAGCACAGAGCTGGGGTTGGGGTGTCAGGTGGGAGATGCATTGTGGGGTAAAAAACATCAGCCCCCATTGGCAACCGAGGTGGAGCCAGGGGAACATCTCAAATCCAGACCAGCATCTGGAAAGAGATGTGATTTTACACAGGGCTGGGAGGAAACAGCCCTGATAGGAACAGTGTCCAGCGGGAAATGAGGGTGGGAAGCAGGGCAAAGCAATCGTGAGGTTGTGAGTGCCCAAGCATGGGAACTGAGCACAGGGGCACAGAGCAGGGAAAACCCAACAGACAGATAAAGAGACTCCATCCCATGTGGTACACATCAAAGACAGGATTAAAGCTGCTGGTAGAGCAGCAAAGCCCTGCCACTAGAATGGGCTCAGGCTGGGGCTACCGTTGCCCCAGTGGCATTGATCTTGAAAGGGTTTGAGGCAGCAGTATCCAGCTATGGCCATTGCCACAGGGGACAGGGAGCCGCACCAGCCCGCAGGGCTGCTCTGCACGGACAGGTTCTGTGAAGAGTCCCTAGTACAAAACCACACCATGGGAAAACCTCTGCCCGCAGGCAGTCAGTGCGGCTGCAGCCCCCGGCCATACAGCACTGCTGCCCACTGACTGTGTTGGGGATCAACTGCTCCTCCTTGTTTCGGGAGGCAGAAATGAGTTGCCAGAGGCACACCTGGGTGCTCCTCCTGCCTCTCCCCAGGGGAGCAGTGAGCCTGGCACCAGTGCCTGACCACAAGGCACAGATCGGGGAGCCCCAGGCCTGAGCCGTGGGTACCTGGTCTCACACAGACCTTCAGACTCCATGTTAAGGCTCAAAGGGATGGAGCAGCCCCACATCCTTTTGCAAGCTGCCCCGAGCTTATCTTTGGGGTTAACGACATAGCTCCTGTCTCTGCTCCAAGTGCATCTCATTTGAGGTGGGGACACCAGCTTTGAGACCCCAAGAGCCTGTGGATGTGCCTGAATACCCAGGGGCTGTGTTATCTGCATGTCCGCATCTCCTGCCACAGCCTGGCAGAGCAGGGAAGGGGTAAGTTGTGCATTTCCCAGGAGGTAGCTACAGCCACAGGCTTTTCACAGAGGGCTGGGCATCTCACCACCATCACCCATGCTACACTAGAGCACGCAGCTCACAGCAATCCCTATGGAAGCAGAAGCAGCTCACCTCCATGCCCCTCTCCCATGCTACACTCTTCCAATTAAAACGTAGCGCAAATCCATATGGGAATGTGGTGGGGATTCCTGCTAAGGGAAGAGCCCTGCACCCTGGCTGGCTCAGGGGTTGCTCTTCCCAGCCCCAGTGGAGCTGCTGGCCGGGGCTGGATCAGCCAGCACTGCAGCCAGCACAGCTGCTCCAGTGGCTTGGTGCCGCTCAGCATGGCTGCGGCTTGTGCTCTAGGACCCGGGGAGAGGAGCTGCGGAGGCTGATTGCCCCTGCCAGAGCAGGCCTGGCGGGTTTATTTTTAACAGTTCTGATTGAAGCTGGTTTCCTGCTGACATTTACACTCCTGCATCATTATCGGCTCCCTGGCTTCCAACTGCCAAGATTAAAGGGGGGATGAAATCTCCCGAACAGTGGGGTTCTGGCTGCAAAGCTCACAAAGGGGGAGAGACCCATGCCAGCACAGCCAGGCAGATATCAGCCCTCTCGGAGGGAGGTGGGTGGCCTGTGAGCCCCATCTCCCACTGGGGCTGGAACCCCATCGTGGGATGCAGCAGAACACAGGGCAGCCTGGGGAGGGATATGTGCCATCTGTTGCTGGCAGTGGGGCAAGGACATGGCCAGTGTAGGGGAGCAACTTTTGGTGCTGGTGCCCCCAGAGCCACCCATACTGCTGGTGTTGCTACCTCCAATGGTAGCAATGATCACGGCACGGAGTGCCCTGCAATGGCCAGCTCCAGGTAGTGCTACCCCAAGCCACAGCTGCTGCCACAACCCCCAGTTGAATGCATGTGCCCATGTCACTGTGCCGCTGAGCAAACAGCGTGGGCATAGGGCAGGGGTCGGGACCCAAGCATGGTGCTCTGCAATGGGAGAGGCAAGCAGGGGCTGTGTAGCACAGCCTGGTCCTTGTCCTCCTTTCCATGCTGCCATAAACCTGTATCTTTAAGGCCCTGCAGAGCTGGTAGCAGGGCTCTCAGCATGGCCAGATCTGAAAACCTCTTTTTTTCCCTAAGAAACAGTCAAATTCCAACACTTGTGGGCTATAAATACACCCCAGTCTGCCCAGGACTCTGCCCACTCTTACATCTCTTGAATGATTCATATTTTGCCAGATCCCAGCTCCAGTTTGAGTTTAAAAATACCAGGTTTGGGAGACAAACGCATTACAGGCTCAAGAACATGTCAGCCCCAAAGGAAGGTGGCCAGAGAACATCTCCTGACCATGGTGGAGATGCCCTGCTCCAGCCTGGACTGCAGGTCGGGCACGGTCCCTGTCATGGGTAATGGCTGTCCTTCACTGCAGCCCAGGATGGGTACACACTGCTCTGAGGCCAGACAACTGGTATTGACCCTGCTGCATCCCAGAGCAGCTCCAAAATGGGCCGGATGCATGCATGGGAGCTTGCCTCCAGCTTTTACTTAACTTAATTACCTTCACGGCTATGAAATCACCAATAACTAATTAGAGAGCCCCATTCCCACCTAATACACCAAAAGCTGCCTCCTAATTAAATATCATAGGGATTTAAAGGCATTCCTGTCAACATATTACATACGCAAAATGCTGCAAATTAGCCCACTCGCCCACTGAAATCCTGCCCGGGATCAACGTAGGGCCCTGGCTGGGCAGGAATCTGGGACATCTTTTTGAGAGAGTTGGGAGAAGGGCCCATTCTTCTGGCAGCAAGGATTTGTTTCTGAGGGCTGGAGATTGCTGGAGCACAAAGGAGGAAGCCCAGAAATGCCTCTGATGGTCCTGCTGCCCCCACAAGCTGTGCAACTTCCCCCGCCGAGGCGGGTGGGATGTAAGAGGGCTCCCGGTTAGTTAAGTAAACATTAATGCAAATTGTCAGCGAGCCTGGAGGTGAGATCCCAGGCATCATGGCTTGGAGGGGAGCAGGCGCTTCCTCCTATCATCAGCCCATCCACCCGCCAAGGGGGGAGCGGGAGCGGGGAGCTGCTTGGTGCCAGAAGAAAGGAGCTCCAAGAGCCAATTTCCATCTGACCGCAGCGCATTTGATGTCTTGTGAAGTCGAGTTCACACACACAGTCTTGCCTCTGCCTCACAAGGGGAAGGGGCCGCAATCCCCCTGCACACAGACAGCTCCAGCTGAGCACACGAGCATCCTGCAGCACCCTGGGATCCAGCACGGGATGAGCCCTCCCCATTGCACCCCTCTGGCCACAGGGTAGCTGGAAAGAGAAGGGCTTGGGTTTGGTCTTATCCTCATGTGTCAGCTCTGAATGAGGCCAAAGCACTGCTGCTCTGCTTTGCCCCTGAACAGAAAGCTTCTGTGCCTTGATCCTCAACACAGGCTCTGCGTGAGCCAGTTCAGCACATGGGGACCACAGGATGGGGCACAGGAGGGCTGCAGCATCCCCACTGTAACCTGCAAGTGTGAGCGCAGCCTGATGCAGCTGTATCTGCTCTGGTGCCAGGCTCTTCTCCTGAAAGCAAAGCCAGAGAGCATGCAGTTTGCAAGGGAAAAGGCTGGGAGGGAAGGCAGGGAACACCACTGGGTAATTGCCTGCAAACTTAACTCAGCTTGCAAGAGAGCTGGGCTTTGAACGGGGCTGTTTCATGTGCCTGGTGCTCCTGCCACTGCCTCTGCCTCCTGTCAGACACCGCGGAGGGGATGAGGACAGAGGGAGTGTTTGAAATTCACACTTCAAAGTTGACATCCAAGTGGTCTGCCCTGTATTTGCTGCACAACTGGAGACAAGTCAGGGAGTGGGAGGGTGAGCAGGGAGATGAGGCATCAGTCACCAGCTCAGGGATGCGCTGCTGCACCAGGAGCAAGGAGCTGTATGCAGCCCCTTCCTCACTACAGCTCCCATGCTGTAGCTTGTACTTCAGAATAACACTGCCTGATGCTGGAGTACCCGCAGACCAGGGGCTCTCTTAACCACTCAATTCTCACTTTCAAGCCTTTGCCCCAGCAGCATCCTTTCCCACTCACCCTTACACCAGCATACTTGGAAACACACCACCTTGGGGAGCAGCAGAGGGGGACACACAGCCCCTCCAGGATCCATAGGGAGCCACTAATAGGGCAGGATGCAGGGAGCAGTGTTGCCCGGGTGGCTCCCTGCCATGGCCCAGTCTGCAGCAAGCGATGGGCAGGGGCTGTTGTGCCTCCCAGGCATTCCTGCATTGTCAGAAATAGCAGCACGTCCTGCATCCCCGGAGCTCAGGACACTGCATTCAGACACAGCCTGGGAAAGCAACACCTGGTGTTGGAGCAAGGCAGGTCTGGGCAGCCCCTTCCTGGGCAGGGGGGGTGCTGTGCAGTGCAGCAAGGGCTCTGTGCAAGGGAGGAGGGTGCCTCACCCCCGCCATGCTCCCCCAGGCCCTCACTGTCCCTGGGCTGGGTTCAGCGCCCTGGTGCCCCATCACCCAACCCAGAGACACAGATGTGTAGCCCCAGATACGGCCAAGTCCTGCACACTAATGTCCTGGCTCTCCTGCTAATGCTCTTCCCACATTAGCAGTGGGGAACAGCAGGATTGAGAGTCTAAGTACATCAAAGCCAGGCTTTGAACTGGCTTTAAGGAAGTACCCTGATTTTAATTGGACTGCCTATGCCGCTGATGACAAGATCTCCCCTAGCCATCTGCACCCTCCTGTATGGTATAAAATCATAGCCTGATTTGGGTTGCAAGGGATCTTAGAGACCACCCAGTTCCAACCCCCTGGCCTTCAACACTGACAGGGATGGGGCAGCCACAGCTTCTCTGGACACCCACTGCCAGCACCTCAGCACCCTCACAGGGAAGAACTTCTGCCTAATGTCTAAGCTAAACCTACCCTCTGCCCTCAGAGGATTTCAAGACTTGGCTTGACCAGGTCATGGCTGAGCTGGCTAGTGTGTGTGATCATCCCACTGCCAGCAGAAGGTTAGACTTAAGAGCCTTGCTAGAGCAAGACCCACCAGAGTCCAAGGGGGTCTCTGAGACAGGCTCTCACCTCTATAGCTCAGGGGACGGATGCACTGAGTTCAGCTCCCAGCCAAAAGACTGCTCTAAACCAGAGAACAGACACCATTCCAGGACCACCACCTGCTTTCCACACACTCCACAGCCTCATCCCCCTTTTCCCAGGGACAGATTAGGGCACTGGGACAATGTGCGTCAGTGGCCATAAACCCAAGGTCTGAGGAGCACTCTCCCTCCTCCAGCCCCTGGAGATATCCCAAGCCCCCAGCTCTCCCATCTGAGAGGCTCTCCAGACGAAACCCCATCTGCTCACTGGAGCCACAGTGTCTGCTGGGCTGGGCCATACCTGCCCCTTCCCTACTAAGGCACCGCAGGGTGGGCAGCCGACCCACAGAGGTGGGACATCCCTGTCACCTCCATGACCCACAGGCAGCTGCCCGAGCGAGCATCCCCTAGTGCAGGGGTGGCTGCCGCAGCATGGGGCTGGGGAGGGAGGGCAGCTGCCCACATCCCCTGGGAAATCAGGAACCAGCCAGACCCATGCCGAGAGCAGAGCCACCATGCACCAAGGCCGCACAGTGCCAGCTGCATGCTGCTAAGGGCCAGCATGGTCAGATGGTGGATGAGGCCCTGCAGGAATGGGGTCCCACCACCCATATTGCCCCTAGAGAAGAGGGTTAGCAGCAGCACCCACCCCACCAGGCTGCAAACAGCCTCTCCCCCTCATTATTTTTTCACTGCAAGAACTATCTTATACCCTATCAATAATTCACAGGTACAAACGATAACGTTCGCTGTCATGGTCCAGGAGCCACATGTTCCCGGCGAGGGGGAAGGGGCCGGTTGGGATCGCTATTGTTAATGCCTAAGGAGCTGGGGGGGGGAGGCGGGGAGGATAAATATTTAACACTCTGTCTCCGAGCAAATGTCCATGACCGAGGCCTGAACATGGGTTTTACACAGAGCTGCTCCTGCTCTTGAGAGGGTCATTAGCATGTTAAAAGCCATCAGAGCAGGGCTGATGGAAAGGCTCAGCCGGAGGGACCCCCTCAGTGCTCTGCGAGGGGGCTTTTTGCTGCTGCTGGAACATGGCGATCTCCATCCTGCCCAAATTCTCCCTTTCCCAAGCATAAAGGCTGCCCAGTGAGGAGCATCCCCAGCTCTGCCCGCTGCCCACCTGGTAGGGCAGGGAGAACGGGGCACCTGGGGGTACCCCGGGGCTGGTGGGTGGCCGGGGCAGTTCATTGTGCATAGGAATTACAAAGGGGACACAAAGAACCACACACCATATTTTGTGTGAGCTTCCTCTCCCGGGCCGCCCGCGCCTTTCATTTGCCGTGTTGAGGGTGAGCTTTCTGTGTAAATCCCCGGGGTGCAGGGGGAGAATAGGTGTCTTTGTGAAAGAGGCTGGAGAAAAACAAGAAGCAAGAGCACAAAACCCAGGCCCGGCAGCGGCAGGCTGCAAGGACAGGAGCACAATGATTCCCAGAGCTTGTAAAGACATTCCTACAACCCGGGGATCAGGGGTCGGCAGCCTGCATGGGGACACGGGCGTCTGCACGCTCCCCCTGCTCAAGGGACACCAATGGCTTCCCACAGCATCCTGCCGCTCTGCAGGAGCTCAACCCAAATGTGCAGCCAGGGTGGGACTTGCTCAGAGCCACATCCCCAGCTACAGCCAGCTTTTGCCTTCTCATTGTCCCAGGCACAATCTCAGGGGACTGGCAGCCAGGAAAACCCTGTGGCTGGACAACCAGGGAGCACTCCCTTTTGGCCTTGCTGTTATGGTCACTGCTGGCGTCTCCCGGCAAAGGATGGGAACAGGAGAGGAACAAATCCTGCCTGGCCTTGAGAGATGGGGGCACTGGAGGAAGAGCAATTGTGATGAGCAAGGGAGCAGCACAGGGGAGAGACAGCATCTTCAACCCCCACCACTATTTGCCCAATAAACTCCAAGCCAGAGCCTTTGCAAAGCACATCCAGTCCCTAACCAGGCAAGGTACTCTGTAGCTTATAAAATTAAAGCAAAGCTGTCTTTCCCTTTTACTGCACCAGTAAAATATAGCTCCACTAAAGATGCTCAGACATGATTGCAGCGCAGGGGTCAGGAAGGCCACGGCTGAGCATTCCCCATGGGAGAGCGTGGGAAGACCGGCGCCAGCAGATCTCCATCTCCCCCAGCCTGGCTGAGAGCAGCGGGGGCAGCCTGGGAGCCCCCCACCTCCCCAGCATCCCTATCCCCACCAGCAGACATGCCTGCTCGGGCATCACCTTGCATCATCCTGGATGGAGAAGAGCCTTTGCTCAGCCAGCCTTGCAGAGCAGGGATGCTCAGGGCCTTTGTGAGCAATTAAGGTCCTGGCCTGGGATGGAGGAGCTGGATTGATGTCCCCAGTGCCCAAAGAGGGACAGCAGATGAGGTGCCATCCATCACCTAGAAGAAGACACTTTATCACTGGGACACCTCTGCACACCCAGCCCAGACATGGTTCTCCCTGGGATTCCTCTCCATCCCTGTCCCTTTCCATTTTCACCACTGGGGAAAGAAATACAGTCCCCTCTGCAGCTGTAAAGGACATTCAGTTCACCTCTTCCCCCCTGAGTGTTCAATGGTTAATTGCTCTTCATGGAGAAAAAGCCAAATTTCATTCTAGTCGGAATTTCTCTGGTCTCAGCCTCCAGATACTGACTGATTTTCTGCTGCTTCTCTTTTTCTTCTTCTTTTACAAAATTAATGAGGTGCCTGCAACCCGGCTTCTCCCCACACAGGTGTGCAGAGATGGGGATACAACCCCCTCCTAACTTCCTCTTGCATACGCTAAATAGGCCGAGCTTTTTCATTCTTTTCACTGGGAGGCAGGTTTTCCAGACCTCCAATTATCCCACACTTCCTCTCTGAGCACTTTTTAATTTCCCATCATGTCTCTAAACCATGGGCCCCGAAGCAGAAACGATGTTCAGTGGAAGCTTCCCCGCTGTCCCCCAAAAGAGCAACCCTTCCCCCAAGCCCAGAGCTGCTCTGCTCATCCATCACTTCCCAACTGCAGCGCTGGAAGCCCTCATCCCAGAGCAGGCTGCCACGATGGCTGCTAAGTCCTTTTCAGTGTAAGCGCATCCCCAGGCACTGCTCCCCGTCTTGTAGCTGTGACCTACATTAATTTTCCCCAGCTGCATGACCTTGCACGAGGATGTTTTCCAGCACAGGTGTTCTAGGAGGAGCATCCCGCTGGACCGGCATCCCACCAGCAGCACCAGCCCTGCCCCTTTCACCAATCAGTTCATGTTTCCTCCCAGACCAAGCTCTGTGATGGTGCAGGTAGTTTCTTCCCTGGCTCCATCACCTTCACCGCCCAGCACACCACATACCCTCGGCTGGCACGGGGCAGAAAGAGGAGGCAACGAGACTCATGGGATGGTTGGCAAAAGGTATTGCCACCAGAGATCTCAAGACCACCGCAGCTCTGCAGAGATGATGAGCATCAGTTCACCATCATCAGACCCCCACTGCACCCTGCCAGAAAGGCGACTGCTGCCAATTCCCCTGGGAAGTCTACCAATGAAGCACACTGTCAGAAATGCTACACTGATTTTTGCAGAATATTAATGCTTTCATCGCAATATCTTCCAGGCAAGAGTAAAATGACTTGCAGAAGTCTCGGTATATCATGTCAGCGCAGTCGCTACTTATCAACCCAATTTGTCAGCTCATCAAAAAAAATGATATCAGGTTTGTTTGACGAGAGCAATTTTCCATGTGGATTGGCATTAATTATCCTTTAATTCCTCCCTGATTGCAGCCCAGATCGTTGTTGTAGTGTGGATCGGTGTCAAGCTGGAGTCAGAGCAGCCGGCTGCTACCCGAGCGGAGGCGTCGCAGGGATGCTCTGCCATCGCTCACTGTGCCTGAGCCCAGCCAGTGCCATGGGGGTTAACGGCCTCGTATCACTCCAGAGGTGGCAAAGTGACTGATGCATAGAAAGTGTCACATCCCTCCCTACAGAGCCCAGGTCCTGGCTGGGAGCAGTTGCTAAGAGACAAGAACAGGATGGAGGGAGTTGAAGGATGGGGGAGAGGGAGGATGCGCTTTGCTGGACCCTGCTGAGGTCAGATTCTGCCCCAGGGAGCAGAATGCCTGCAAAGGCTCCTGCATCAACACAAGTCCCACGCTTCATGGAGCAGCTCCTGAGCCACAAAACCACACACACAGTGAGGAGCCCAGCCAAGAGGGGGCAGGCAGTGGCAGCAGGAGGTGGCAGCACTGGCTCTTGCCATCAGCACTGCACTGTACATGGGTGCAGTGGCCATGAGTCCTTTCCAGCCACATGCCCTTGTTTCCTCAAGGCACAGAAATGCACCCCGGGTATAGATGCAGCGACAGGTAGAGGGGGACCCTTGGCAGCACACATCCATGCCCCCAGCCCACCACAGCCACTGCCTGGCACAGGCTGACCCTCCAGCTTGTCACCCACATGGCTTTGACTGTCCCTGCCATGCAAGAGCACCTCTGGCACCAAGGAGCAGGCTCACACCACGGTGAAGTCCTCATGCTACTAGGGTGAAGAGCCAGACCCGTGCAACAGCCCCTGCCAGGGATGGAGACCTGTCTGCTCCATGAGCCCCTTTCCTCAGGGAAAAGGTATCCCTGGCCATGGGCTGGAGCAGCCCCCAGAGAAGCCAATATTTGCTTTCTCTCCGGTTAACCCTGGGGCTGAGGAATGCGAGGTCAGCACCTGCACGGCTCCCCGGGGAGGTGGCTGCATGCAGAGAGGCGCGGGGACATCCCCTTGCAGCTGCTTTGTTTATTTTATCTGTATTTGTGGAAGGAAACGAGAGCTGGGGCAGGGGGATGCGAGGCCAAGGATGGGCCGGGGGGCTGACGGTGTCAAGACAAGGGTCAGCGGGTGAGGGAGGCTGGACAGTGCTTCCCAACCACCCCACACACACCCTGCCACCCTGCCTGGAGTGCCCTGGGCTGGGAGCACTGCTGTGGGTCTCCTGTCCTTGTCTGTCCTCATCCTGCAGCTTGGCCATCTGCTTGGGTGAAGCCAGACATGCCGGAGCAAACCGCTGCCTTCACAAAAAGCCATTGCAGGGCAAGCAGGCTTGTTCCCACTAGGAACAGGGCTTTTCAAGCTTTAGTAGTAAAACGTACTACTAGATGCTCACTCACATTAAACCTGACGGGCTTTTCCACAGCCCACTCCGCTAAGTGTAAATCCCCTGTGAACCATTTTATACAGCAATGGGTGATATTCCCAGCAGCCGGCCAGCTTGCAGCTCATTCCCTCTCCTGCTCTCTGCCACCAATAAAACCCAAAAGCAATGACCCTGTGGTCCCTGCCAGCAGCAGCACACCCCAGCAGCCCTTCACTCCTGCACGCTTCATCTCGCCTGGGGCTGACATGCTTCCAAGCTAGGCACTGCCACAGGACAGGCTGCAAACTTGCAGCTCTGGCACCATCCAGCAGGTCTGGAGGAGAAATCTGGCCGTAGATGGGGGCACAGCCCTTGCAGAGCCAGGGAGGGCTGTCCCCATGTCTTTAATCCCTGCAGAACTGGAAAATGCAACCGGGAAAAGCTCCTGACTCTGGGACTCAGTTTTTCATCTGTAAGTAAGAAAAGAGACCCTGATGTCTGCAGCAGTGGGGACACTGGACTGAGCGAGAACCCCGAGCTACCCTAGAGCTCAGGGGGAGGGCATCCAAGACTGAATATTATCATTCCTCACACTGCAACCAAGACTGCTGAGGGGAAACTGCTGCTCCAGTGGTGCTGCTGTGGCAGGCTGTGTCTGCAATGTCAGCTAACGATGCAGCTGAGGCACCTCCAAAAGCTGGACTCACACACAGTGGCTGTCCCCAGACCCGCAGTGAGGACAGCAGAGCTTGCTGCACCCCAGAGCTCCGCGCCAGCCAGGGAAGGTGCCTCCAGTGCCAGGAGCAGCTGCCCTGCTGCAGTAGATCAGGGAGCTCCTGGCCGTAGCATCCCGATTCCCAGCCCTGAGCTCCTTGCCAGTGGCCCCCGGCTTGAGCTGGGGTTGTGGGGGTGTTTCCCAGCCCGGGATGCCCATCTGGAACCCATTAGGCACCTTTAATCCCCCCTCATCCATTCTGGTGTTGTCTGAGCTCCCCCTCACCCCAACACACACAAACGCTGCCATTCAAGCAGTTAATTTAAACAAATTCTGCCCAGCCGCCACGTCGAGAAGCGATGAAAAAGCCAAACGAAGCAGCTCAAAGCCAAGGGGGGAGGAAAAAAAAAAAAGAGAGAAAAGGAAGGAAGAAAGAAAAGAAAGAAAACCACTCGGCACGGCGGGGCTGATACCCAGAAAGACCAGCTGCATTCTCTCATCCCAGCCAGCCCCAGTCCTCCCCTCTCGCAGGCAATCAGATACCATGCGGGCTGTGTAATTGGATGGCAAAGGATAGAGAGAGACATCTTAAAGCTTGGGTCTAATCTCATTAGCACCCGGCTGCGGGGATGCTGTGAAATCGTAGGATGCAGGAATGAGCAACACGCTGCGCCCATGGGGAAGAGAACAAGCGAGCCAGAGCGGGATGGCAATGCCGGGAGGTGGAAATGCCTCCGGTCAGACAGCAAGAGCTGGAAAAGCCGCCGAGTCCCTGGAATGCAGCCAGCCCCCCTGCTTGCTCCTTGCTTGCTTGCTCCTGTTCACCCCATGAGCACAGATTCCCAGCCCCGCTACACTTCATCCCTATGATTAGTAGTTAATAGAACTGGGGGTACTTGCTGAGTAGTAATAGCGTGGCTGTGCAGTGGAGAGGAGCTGCAGTGGAGCATCCCTGGGATGTAATCATGATGCCAGGTACCATGCATGGACACTGATCCTGCATCTCCACTGTGCTTGCCATGGACCAGCACGTACCCAGCAAAACACAGAGCGTGGCAAACAGCATCACCAACCCCTGAGCAAACATCCCATAAGGGTCCCACTATGGGATCAACCCCCAACCTGCATCCCCAGGCCCCCGTTGCCACGGCGACCCACAAGCCTGCGTCGCATAGTGATGGGCTAACAGTGGCTCCTGGGAAAAAAGCATCCCAGCCCAGTGGTAAGGAAGGGGGGATGAAGAGCCCACCCACCTGTGGGGCTTGGAGGCAGACAAAAGCTCCTTTGAACGGTATATGGGGATGGGAAAGTTGAGGGGATACAGGAATAGGACTCCTGGGTCCATAGTTTTGTCGTGGGAGGAGGGGTCTGGGGATGGAGGACTTCCTAGCTCTCGGGTGATAGGCACTTTGGGGTGCTGTTTCTGTGCTTTCCATGTTTAATACTCTCCTCCTCATCGGATCCCGAAATTACTGTTTCACAAACACTCAAGAGGACGGTCAAATTCTTCCCACTTGCACTTCCCAGAGAAACCTCTCTCTTCCAGACCCAGGGCCTGGAAAAAGTCTTGAGTGATTTTCTCTCCAAGTAGCTCTGCCCCAAACGCCATCTCCCATCAGAGGGGCAGTGAGGACCAGAGAGGGAGAAGAGGGAGGCAAGGAAACCATTTTAAACCATCCCTGTCTTTTCCTGCCTCCTGGTTTACAGAACACAAGACAGCAAGATGTCTTCGATTACCAGCAGCTCCCTTGGGAGCAGTAAAAATTAATCCAGCTTTTCCTGTCCTGAAGGGAAATATAGACACAAATAGGGACCAAAGCCTCTAGGGGCAAAGGGGGGGGGTGCAACAACCATGGAGGGGCCAGGAGGGGCAGCTGGTAAGACCCCCTAATCCGTATGCTGCTTAGCTCTGCAAGGCAGTGGGGGTCCCAACCACAGACGTCTATGTCTCACTGGTTAAGTGAGGATAAGCCGAGATGATAATTAATTTAACACAGATGAAAATCTGGGAAATGAATCCTCACCTCCCCAAACCCACTCCCTGCATGCTGCTGTCCAGGTTTCTTTGCACACAGACACCGATCAGCACACATGGAGAAATGGGATCTCCAAAGCCTATCACTGTGGGCAAGGAATAGCTTCCCCTTGGCAATGCCTACAAGCCCTACTACACCAGGAAACTCTCTGGGCATGAGAAGCGGCATCTTCCCAGCTCACACTCACACGTTTGGCCTTTACAGCACTTTAGCACAGGGAAAGTGACCTGCAGTGGGTAAAGCATCCCACTGCCCCAGGCAGCCTGCTTGGGCAAGATGCCGGTGCCCACCAAGCAGAGCTGCTGGCATCGGGCTGCAGGCTGCATGGTCCAGCACCGATGCTGACAGCACCACAGGCCCCTCTGGAGCAGCAGAGAGCAGACACCGACAGACACCCTTACAGGCAGCTGTTGGAAGCACTGCTGGAAACTGCCGACCACTTGTTTTCATGGCAGTCTCAGCAGCATGGAAGGGGGGTTCAGCATCCATGTGCAGGAGAATCAACCAGAAAACACAGGTTAATTACCTGGCTGTGCACATTAACACGTCTGTGGGATTTACATGCAGGCGTACCAAGTTATAACTCACCCTAAAACCACAGCATAAGACTTTTGTCTTCCACATCCTGAAAGTCAAATTGCCAAAGGCTAATTCTGTTCGCTGTTCTTTAATAGTACTTTGAACCATTCTGCTATCTGAGCTGTGAAAACAGGAGGGAGGAAATGCCTTTATTCTGCTCTCAAAATATAAGGACAAAGGGATCGGCTTCTCTGAGTGCTCTTTTAACTCTTTCAGGGGACCAGAGGTAACCAAGGGGTGAATGTGGCACAATGCAGGCAATGAGCTGTGAGGCGGGGAGGGAATAAGTAATTCCCCTGTGCTTTAATAGCTGTGTAATTAGCACTGCTGCCCAGCATTAGGACAACATGATTTTCCATCACTCTTTCCTGTAGGTTGTAGATTCCCATTTGCCAGTGTGGCAGGGATCACTTGGGAGCTGAGCAGGGAAGCTCCGTACGATGCCACATGAAGGGGGGCACTTTGCCACAGGGGCTGGGAGCTGCACCTCACTGCATTTAATGATGTTACAAAAGCCAAATCCAAGCTTGCACTCAAACCCAAGACTGAGGGTGCACCCAGCAGAGCCGGCAGCACAAGGAGGGCACCCCGAGAGTGGGGATCGACCCCACTCATTGCCACGGAAACCTTGGATACAGCTCAACACCCAGAAAGCCAGAGTCAGCCGCGGGTCAGGAGCACAACAGGGTGCATGGAGGGAGGGAACAGATTATCTCCAGGCAGCCGGCTGGCAATGCCCGCTCCTGGCAGCTCACCGGAGGGACAATGGCACAGGACGGAGCTAGGGGCTGGGGCACCCTCGTGCAGGGTCTGCTTCATCACCCTGGTGGGAGGGGGCCCAGGCTGATGGGTAGCAAAAGTGGGGCTGCTCAGCAGCAAATTGGGGCATGGCAGCAACCCTCGCCCTGGCATTCCTGTGCCTCCAGAGACTGCGAGTCAGGTCCCCAAAAGCTTATGGAAGCATTTAAATATAAACAGATCTTAAGCAAGTGTTTAGTTTGTGAGGCTTTGAGGTTTGGCTGCAATCAGGATCCCCCATGGAGTCCTCCTGGCCCCCCAAAGAAAGCTGAGGTCTGTGGCACGCTAGCAATGGAGGAAGAAGGGGGAGAGCACGCAGCCAGCCAGCAGCTCCCTGCACGGCACTGCTGATTCCCAGCGGGGACACGCCACACAAAAACCCAGAGATGTCCCTGCTGTGCTCATAAGGATGCTGTCCCCACAGACATGGGCATGCAAACCTGCCTCACCTTGGCCCCACTGCAGCTCCCTATGTCCCTCCTGAGTTGGGGGGTGCCAGCCCCAGCCCCTCGCCGCCTGCCAGCCCGCTGGGAAGGGGGCCGGCCGCCCGCCTGCCTGGCAGCATCTTTTCCTAGGTAACCTCCCCACCTATTAGTGGCACATTTGTTTTCCTGCGTTTCCTTAGAGCTGTCACGAGCCACACTGACTCTTTGTTCCTGGGGGCTGTGGTGAGGCCTCTCTTCCCCCTCCCCATCCCCCTGGCTGGTGGGGGGTGTCCTGCAGCATGCAGACCCCACAGGTCCCCCCCTCAGCTACCGTGCTCCCCCTCCTGATTGGTATTCGGGGGGACGTGTCATCCTGGCCCCCCCAGCCCTGCTCTGTCCCCAACAGAAGGGGCTTTGTTGGGGAGCGCGAGGGGGTACAGCACCCGGAGTCAAGGGGACAACGGCCAAAATGTGGGCACGGTGACAGCAGGGACACTTGGCCCTTGCCCAGCAAGGGGAGGGGGATGCTGCCAGAGGGGGCAGCTGGGACAGAAACATGGGATGCTGGGGAAGTGGAAGCAGGGAAGTTTGCTTCTGGGGAAGCTGCTCTCTGCTCCCACTCTTGGACCATGGAGCTCTGCATAGGGCCCTCAGCACATACACATCTGTGCAGAGAGCAAAGGGCTGCACGCCTGGGGAGCCGGAGTGACCCTGCTCCAGCATGGAAAGATGAAAACACAACGCGGTGCCTGCAGGTCCTTTCCCACGCAGCGGCTGCAGGCTCCGGCTGCAGAACCTCGCTGGAGGTAGCAAACCTCAGCCAATGCCCCAACAGGAGCTATTGCCGTGGGAGGACGGGGAGGGTGTCTGGCACAGGAGAGCCGGCACGCAGCCAGAGCCAGCCCACCACTGCGGCAGCATTCCCAGGGAGCCAGCACGCAGGCAGGCACCAAAACCCCTGCTGATCAAACCAGGGCTCAGGCAGGCAAGTCACCCTGATGGGAGGGAAGCAGAGCTGCAGTACCTGCATCCTCCCACAGCATCCCCCCTGCAGCATCCCCCCTGCACCCACACCTTCCCAGCTGGCACCACCACAGCCACCCACCACCAGGACATGGGCTGCTCCACTCCTATACCAAGCCACCACTGAGCACACTGGTTTTGTCCTGACATCTCTTCATCTCTCCCCTTCCTATCTGGGGCTTTTCCCAGTGCAATGCCAAGAGGAACGGTCACTGGTACAGTCTCGCAAGTAACACCTCCCACACGCAGCCAGCCCCATCCAAGCAGGCCCTGTTTTGTTATTCCTTTCTCTGACAGCTCCTTTTTCACTTGTCACCCTGTTTTGCTACTACTCAGCTCACAGCTTCCTCCTGCGTGGTTGTGGCCTGCTCCTTCTTGAAGGATGTCGTTTGCATTTTCTCAAGTTATTTAGCAGCGCTCCCTTTTTCTCTGCCTGCTTTTCCAAAGGCAATTAGGGCTCGGTATAGCCAGATGCAGGAGGGATGGTGAGAGGAACCAGCCCCAGGGCGCACCATAACACAACCTTCCCTGCCCAGGCAGCTGCAGTGTTTTCTGTAGCTCAGCTCTGAACTCCCTCATCACCAGATCTTTAAATACCCCTGGTCCAGAGTGGGGCTGTATCAGCCCCTGGTCTCCGACTCAGCTCCCAGATAGAAGGAAGTGTAGAGCATCCCTACCCCTCTGCAGGCTCCGGCTGCCTCACAGGAGCATGACAATCCCCCCAGCTCTTACAGCATTTCACATGTCCTGGGCTCAGAAAGCCACCGGTCCTGATTGAGATGTTAATGCTGTTTCCAGGGAGCCCCTGCCATTACAGATGGGAGAGCAGCACCGCTGGCCCTTCCCCCTGGGCCTGGCTGCCAGCTCGGGTGCAGAACTGTCTCCTCCACAATTTTTGCTGGCATGGGTCCGACAGGAACCAGCAGACTGTGGCCTATGTCCTAAATCTTTCTGTTTCTGGAGACAAGACCTTTTTCCCCACTCTCTGCTCATCCTCTCTCAGCATCCCACTCCACTGAGCATGGAGCAGCTGCAGCAATATGGGAAACCTGTGTAGCTGCTCCCGGGGGGATACATCCAGCCAGCATCGCTGCTCCCCTGTGGAAACATCTCCCCAGAGCTCCCTGCAGTCGAGTACCCACCGCTCCTCTCTCCCCTCACGCCAGCTTGGCTTCCCTTGGAGCAAACCATTTATTTATAGTCATCCTGGCTGCCTTTAGCACATTTCCAAAGCCCACGTCTCTGCCTCCCCAGTGATGCACCCGCAGCATTTCTGTTCTCACCCTGCTGCTATGGCCACCTCAGCCCCCTCTCTCCTCCTCTCATCCCCCACCCAGGGCGCTCAAAAGGGCTTAGAAACAGCTTCAAGGGGAGATTTTTGAGGGAGAGAAGTGAGACAGAGCCACAAAAGTCCTCTCCCATCATTCCCTGTCCCTCCCAAGGGAGCAGAGAGAAACTCAAAGGTCTGGATGCCCCGCTCCCAAGGGAAAAGACAACTCCTGGCAGCTCGGGAGAGATGCTGAAGCAGGTCTGCCAGGACCCCCTTGGCTCCCAGCGTGTTGCAGGGCTGCACTGGGAACCCTGTGCGGAGCCGAGATGCGCACGGCTGCGAGGCACCAGGGACCAGCGCTGGGCAGTGCAATAGCAGAGGTCACCTTCTTGCCTGGGTAATTCTCAATGAAGGAAAGATCCATTTTGTACCAGCTCTCCACCTCACAGGAGATGTGCTCTTCCCCAGCGAGCTGCTGGGGGACCCTTCCCCCCCCCCCCCCCCCCCAGGCCCATGGCGCTTTGTTCTTCTGTCCAGTGCTGACAGTTTAATTAAGCCCATTTTGAGATGGGGTCACTGGGGTCAGGCGCTCTGCAGCGAAACCTCAGATCAGCACCATTTCCAGCCACCGGGGCTGCTTAATGAGTTCTCCGTGGATATAAATAAAGGAGACCATGTGGAGAGTCCCCCTGCCTCATTGCTGAGGCACTGGCACTCCCCTCCCCTAAGCCACCACCTCAGCCGAGATGGTCTCCGGGCAGGCGTCAGGTCAATATTCCCAAATACCAAGGGGTAAACTTTCCTCTCAAGGCATCTCACCTCCCCCATGACTTCATTTGATGCTTGTTTTCCATTGGCCCTTTCCTGCCATATCCCAGTTTATTTAAGCTCTGACGGATCAGGTTTAACTCCAACCCTTTCCATTATCCAGATGCACAAATGCTCTTTATAGCTAAGATCCGAGTAACTAACTGCAGCCGGGCTGGGAGACCACAAAGCACCCCCACTGTGGATTAGGCTTTGACACTCAGACACAGGCAGTGGACAAAAAGCTCTCCATCCCCACTCAAGCCCAAGGTCTGATGCTTCCAAGGTATTTCCATGAGGCTCAAGGTACAGTGGAAAACAGCTCTATTGGTATCCCACAGCCCACATTCAATAGACCTGCCTTAACCTGCTGTCATACTACTGATGCATCAAGACTAAGGCTAGAAGAGGCCAGCACCCAGGTACCCATCTAAGCAACCCCCACTGGTTCCTGCATCCAGCTGCCACCCATCTGCCAGTCTCATTTCCCAGCTCCACAGATCTCAGCCTGATTTGTTCAGCCAGTTTCTGTTGATTTGAGACCTCCCAGTACCAGGGTGTGAGGACGAGGACCTAGGAGATACCCTGGGAGCAAGAGGAGCATGCTGAGGGTGGCCACAGCAGGCAGTGCAAGGGGAAGCTTGCACAGGCACTGCTTGTTTGAAACAGTCCAGAGACCAGGGTTTGCAAGAGCATGGTGCTGCTAAGAGTACTCTTCCTGACCAGCACAGGTCCCAGCCTGCCTCTGGGGCAGGGAAAGGGCTCCAAGCAATGGGGCCACCTCAGATCCATTTCAGCAGTTAAATAAGTGCAAAGCCTGGTGGAGAGGCTCTGGTTTCAGTTCAAGGCAGGCTGATTTTAACTTAGCTTAAACCTTCTCCCCACTGACTCATATCACTGTAGCCTGAGCCAGGTTTGCAGCAATTTAAGAGTGTCCTTATGACCTCCTGCACTATCCAGAGTAGCACCAGTCCAGATCCCACTTCCTGCTAAGCCAGTGTGACAGTGTGTCTAGACAAGCTCTGCCCTGGGCACCTCCTGCCCCACTGTCCCCCAAAACCATCCTCAAACACCTCAGCAACAGGCAGCTGTGAGGAGAGGGAGCTGCAAGTCCTCCAAAGTATAAGACTGCTGCCCAAATGCAGTACCTGACTGTGCCCTCAATACCACAGGTGCCATGTGGGTAACGTGCTGCAGGGAAGGATGGTGAATGTCTCAGTTCCACAGCTTCCCATGCCTCATTGCAGGGACCGAGTGCCCATCAAAGCTCCCACTACATGGCACCACAGACACAGCCTCACATTGCACAAGAAAAAACCCTGGTGCTGGTGTCCAAGTGGAGTTTGCCACGGCAGAGGTGGGTAAAAAACAGCTTGAAGGCAGGGCAGGAGGGAATATGTTCAAAACAACCACCACAATGCGGGAAGCAACAGCAAAACAACAGGCAGAGGCTGAAACACACCTGAACATGGGGTGGCTACAAGGAGCATCTTGCACACCCCTCCTCATCCCCAGCGGTACATATGGTGCCCTGCACACCTTTTCAGAGCCCATGGAGGGGCACACCACACAGCCCGTCTGGGGGGCTGTCCTCCTGCAGCTCCCCAGTGAACCGTGGGGTTTGCTTTTAGAGTCTGGTATTCAGATCTAGAGCAGATTGAAAGGGAAACATTAATGTTTGTGAAATAATTCTCCCCATGGTGTTTTTGTTCTGCAGCGGGCGCTGGAGGAGGATGGGCCCTTGCTGGCGCCAGGATACAGCACAGCTGAGCTCAACAAATGCCGTTTGATAATTAATTGAACGCCTGCGCTATCAGCTGCCATTACCTAGGCCCATCTCTGGCACAGGTCCACCATTTCACACATCCCATGCTGGCAAATCCACTGTGTTTTAACCCTTCATTGCACCACCTCCAGCAGGACGCCAGGACCGGCTCCCTGGCACGGCTGGAATTAAACAGAATTGCTGCTGAGCAAAACAGCTCAGCCGCAGCCTGCAGGTGCAGGCAGGGCTGCCTGGCCCCAACATGGCCATGCCTGTCCTGGCGATGTCTCAGCCCATTCAGTTATTTCACTCACTCATACCCTGCCCCAGCAGGGATCTGGCATCCGCATCTCACAGCTGAGACATGGAGATACAAGATGCTGTAAGCGCAGAGCTCGTGTCTCAGCCACAGCTGCCCTGCTCCTATGCACTGTGAATCAGCCACAGGGTGCGAGCATCTTCTCAGAGCACCGGTGAGCATCCAGCCCAAATTTCATAGAATCAAAGAATCAACTCAGTTGGAAAAGACCTTTAAGACCATAAAGTCCAACCATTACCCCAGCACTGCCAAGTCTATCACTAAACTATGTCACTAAGGGCCTCATATACATGGTTTTTGAACACTTCCAGGGACAGTGAGCCTGTCACTTCCCTGGGCAGCCTCTGCCAATGCCTGATCATCCTTCTGGTGAAGAAATTGTTCCTAACATCCAACCTAACCTTCTCTAGGGCAGCTTGAGCCCATTACCTCTTGTCTTGTCACTTGTTACATGGCAGAAGAGACCAACCCCACCTCACTACAACCTCCTTTCAGGTAGTTGTAGAGAGTGATAAGGTCCCCCATGACCCTTCTCTTCTTCAGACTAAACAACTCCAGTTCTCTCAGCCGTTTAAATGCACCTTTCTTACTCACGGCCCCCTTCCCACCATGCATGGTGCCTGACATAGCTGAGAGCCAGTAAATGCTTTGTTAGGAGGAGTTCCTGCAGTTTGAACAACACTGGCACTGCCGATGGCACTGCTGCCCACGTGAAGCAGCCCCAGGAAAGGGAAAGCCAACAAGGAAAAGAGTATTTATCAAAACCCCTCCCCGGGCAGCCTGCTGCTTCATGGAGGGAGGAGGAGCAGAGGGGTCTGCAGAGCTGCTGCTTGCACTACAGAAGACAGTCCCTGGGCATGTTGCTATGGGTGCAGAGGGACAGGCAGTGATGGGGACAGGTAGGGAGGGAGTAGCAGACACAAGGGGCTGGATCAGCCTTGGGCAGGGCTTCCCCCTCCCTCCCCAGGCCGCTCCAGACACCAGCAGAAAGGCAGCTCTTGAGCAGGGCTTTGGGGCTCTCTGTACCCTGCAGAGGTTTCTGGGCAGGATGCAACTCCTTGGGGACATCCTTCTTCACCCTCCCTTCATGAAACCCAATTTAAGGTGTAAGGGCACCCTGCTCCAGAGCCTGTGATCTGCACACAGAGAGGAGGCTGCAGGGCTTGCAGCACTTCTGCAACTGGCACTGTGCAGGCACAGCCCGGCTTGGTGATGCCAGCCCCCGCCCAAACTGCCCCCACCATCTTCCACATCCCTACACACTGCAAAGACGTTCAGCACAGCCTGTAACAGCACCCATCTCAGGTCTGCCGCAAGGCAAAGCTGATGCCCTGCCGTGCTGTATGCTGCTCAGGAACAGGATGCATTCCCCTGCCACATGCCAGGCACTCACTGGGACAAGACACCGGTAACCACCAACATAACCCCCAGAAGAAGGGACGTCAGTCCCCCTCCAAACCCCCCAGCAGCCCCTCAAGTGAGCCCACAGGGGAGCCCCACTGGCACAGGGGGTACTCACAGCCGTGACAGTGCCTGGTTGTTCTGGAAGAGGAGCTCAGGCAGGGTGTGCAGCTGGTTGCGGTTCAGCCGTCTGCGGGGAAGGAGGAAGGGGTCAGGGTTCTGGGGGGAAGGCAGTCACCCTGCCTGCAACCCAGCCAGCAGCTCTGGGCACAGCTGGGACCTTTGGCTCAGCCAGAGGGACCATTAGAGCAGAGCATCCCACCTGGCAAGGACACCCCTGTCCTGCTCACAGCACTGGGGCAACCAATGGGGCATTAATAGACTTCCTCACAATATTGTAATTACATGCAGACAGGACTCCAAGCTGTTAACTGCTGATTGCTGCTTAACTGCACTGTTAACCTGCTGCTCGCTCAGCTCCTCATATTTGCTCAGGGTTTTTAAACTGCTGAGCTGTTTTACTGAGTACTGGACTGGAACTTATGGCTCCCTCAGTAACACACAGGACACAGCTGGTAACAGCGAGAGTGATTTGTGTTTAACCTGCCTCTCACCTCAAAAACATCAGAAAGGACTTTAAAGATCCACAGAAATGGGTTTGCTTCCCACACTAAAATACCACTGTTACGCAGCAGAGGAGCTGTTTGAAGTCAGGCAGCACCGATACTTTACGGCTTAAGGAAAGGATGTTCCCTGCAACTCTAAGCCTGGTGGCCCCTCACCGACCCGCCTCCATGCCCTGCACTCACAGCCGCTCCAGCTCCTTCATGTCATCGAATGCCCCACGCTCCACCGTGCTGATTTGGTTTTCCATCAGCTGCCTGTGGAGAGAACCATCAGAAGGTGAATCTCAGCAACTCCATCTCACTGGCAGTGTCCCCAGTGCTCCTCTGCACCCAGGGCCGCCTTCCACTGTCTCCTCAACACAACCCAGCCCCTCTCTCCCCACTCTCTCCCATCTGGAAGCCCACCATTCTCAGCACAATGCGGATGCCTTCCAGCCCTGCTGGCAAATGCCCAGCAAAGGGCTCAGCATCATCTCTACCAGCTCCAGGAAAGGCCACAAGCTGAGCACAGTCCCTGCCAGGGTCACAGCAGACATCCCCTTGCCAGGAACTCACAGGACGCGGAGCTGCTTCAGCCCGGCAAAGTCGTTCTTGTTGATCCGTGTGATGTTGTTGCCATTGAGCTCCCTGTGGAGAGAAGAGGCAGAGATCAGCAAGGAAGAGCTCAGGAGGTGTCCAGGCACTGGGGCTCCCCAGTAAGAACCTGTCCCGCAGAAAGGGCAGACAGGGACAAACAACAGCAGCAACTGCTGCATTTCTGTGCCCCTCACCAGGATGGCAGGGCTGGCTCCTGCCTCTGGAGAGGACCCTTACTCTTACTGGGCACACAGAAGTCTGGCTGGACAGAAGTGTGGCAGTCACCATCTTTCATGGACCACAAAGCAGCAAGGTGCAGGGGCTGCCCAGGTCCCCCATCTTCCTGTCCCCGTGCTCGGGGAGGAGAAGAAGGCTCTGGGACAGAAGAAGTTCTGGGACAGAAGCCCCAGAACTCTTAACAATGCAATAAGCAGCCCAGCAACGCCAGCAGCGGCCTGGCTGGATGCACATCACTGCACTCTGAAATGCAGCAAACACTCATTAAGGCCATCCAAATTGCAGAGTGGCTCAGAGAGGGCAGGGGTAATAAGAAAGCAAACCACCGTCCCACAGGAAAGCAGGATCCCTGCAAACACCCAGCTGCAAGTCACCCACACTTATTGCCTGGTTCAGTGTGGAGCCATCTCACACTTCCAGTTCCACCTTCCAAGAGACACTTGTACAGGACAAGCTGCTCCTCCTGGCATCTTTCACACAAAAGCCCTGGGTTAGCACAGGGACAGGACAGATACTGCTCTAGCTTGCTCACCCCACTGGTGAAAATAAGGGGAAAGAGCAGCACCTGGAGTGCCTACACCCACCCATGGCAAGGAGTGCCCCACTGCTGGACCCACATGTGGCAGGCACTCTGCTCCTGGCCTGCAGGCTGCACCTCCCTGTCTCTCCACATCACAGTCTCAAACATGTCCCTGCTAGGATTATCCTGCTTTAAAATACATTGAGCGGGGAGCTGCAGAGATTTGTACCTTGCAGTCTTGGCTCTGCAGTGCCTTTCTGCATTTGGGCTGTAAGCACTGTACGGACAGCAGGACTGAGCCCTGGGACCCACAGTCTGCAGACGTGCAGTTCCTGTGCAGCACCCTACAACAGGAGAGAGCCTTCCTCCTCGGCAGTGTTTGCTCCTTTCCATGAGGCTGATCTGCCCACAGCATGTGCTGGGGATGGAAGATGCCCACACAAATG
Source organism: Loriculus beryllinus (assembly GCA_039877255.1). NCBI lineage: Eukaryota > Metazoa > Chordata > Aves > Psittaciformes > Psittacidae > Loriculus > Loriculus beryllinus. The sequence goes on along the minus strand of JBCJKH010054797.1, from coordinate 11,135 downwards.
CACAGCCAGGGGAGGGCTCCCACGCTGCAGACTGCATTGAATACAGACACAGAAATAAAGAGGAAACCAAACAAACTAAAAAGAGGAGGAGGAAGAGGCAGTCAAGGCAAGAACAAGCTGCTGGAGCCAGGGAAGGGGAGAGGCAGGCAGTGTTAGCCCAGAGCAGATTGTGGTGCCTGGACAGGACCCCAGCATCCAGGGCTCTTTAACCTGCCAGCCGGTCCGGGGAGCAGGAATGCTCCACTCACACGAGGGGCTGAATACAAAGTCCATCGTTCCCATCCAGAGCCGGTCTCCCTCCACCGGGCTCTGCGGCCAAGTAAGGGGTCAGGGTCAGCGTCGGGCTGGCCTCAGAGCCACTGAGCAGCGTGCCGGGTACAGCCAGCGCAGCCGTGCACCCCAGGGTGCTGCCATTGTCCTGCTGAAATGGCTGATAATGGCTAATGAGTTCCAGCTCGCCATTATAGCCTCGTAATTACACCGCTATTCAGCGCCTGAGATTGCCGGGCTCCTGCCATTATCCAGCCGTGTGTGCCTGTGTAGGGAAGGAGGTTGGGGGAGCACGTTACTAGGACACAGATGAATGCAAGCGGGGAATGAATAGAGGTTCCCCAGCCCCGCCGATTAAACTGAAACCCACACTCGGGCTCTGCAGCCCCGCAGCTCGCCCAGCTCCCATACAGCAGCGCACAGAGTGCACATCTGGCTCCCAGAGCTGGGGCTCCATCCTGCAAGGCTGCACACCGTGGACCTTAGTCCTGCCCCTCTCCTGAAGGGCAAAACTCACAAGCAGGCTGTAAGTTCCAGGCAGGAGGCACTGGGGCATTATAGGGACATCTGTCACTGCAGGAGGGGTGGTTTGGTACGTACAGATCCGTCCTGACGGACCACAGCCCTGGGGTCAGCTAAGGGCAGGGAGAAAACTCAGCTTCGGGAGTGGTTTTCTCCAAATGTCCTAACGGGTCCCTGCCAAAGTAGATTTCCTGGAAGCTCCCTAGGCCATTCTGAAGGTAATGGCATCCATCTGAGAGCTCCTGGTGAGGGAAGGTCCCCGGCAGGACTCCCATGGCACCTTCTTTTAGACATATCTAATATCAGCTTGGCTGCAACGTGTAAGTGAAAATTAGGAGTTAGGAAATCTCTGATACTGCAGACAGCAGAGAGGCTTGACTTAATAACTGCTCCATATGAAAGCCAAGATTTACACTTCAGCCTGCAAAGCCCAAGGCGGGCTCGGACACCTCTGGGGTGTCCAAAGCATCCCAGAGCACCAGCATCTCAGCATCCCAGAGCTTCAGCCAGAGGCAGAGCACAGGCAGAGAGCAGTGTGGCTATCTGCAGAAGCACCTGAGAGCCATGGACAGGACACAGACAGTCCCTCCACATCTTCCAGGCACCTTCTGGGATAAAGCAGCCTGAACCCAAAGCCTTTCCAGCACAAGGACGCACAAGCAGAATGTGCTGAAAAGGGACATGAGAACCCACCGCAGCCTCTGCTCCCTGCGTGCTCACTGAGCAGCCTCATGGTGCTCCAGCACTGGGGCTGACGGCTCTCCCTGAGCAGGGCAGTGCTCCAGGGCCCCTTCAGAGCCCTGCTCACTCGGGAACCAGCCCTGCATGCTCCCTGACAACCGCTCTCAGCATCCCCCTTTGCCTTTGTTCGAGTAAATGATGGCCTTTGCAACCAAGATGGGAATGAACAGCAGGTAAAGCTTATTTGTAAGGATGCCGAGACAACACTGCTATTTAACTTCATGCCATTTTTTTCCCCTCTAAACCCCCTCAGTTCCTCATGGTGATAAATTACAGTCTGCTGTGCCCAGAGAGCCAGACCCCCATTGCTCAGCTGCTCACTCGCTTCCTCTGTGCCCTTTCCTAGTGAAGCGAAACACCCTGCCCTGCCCCACGCAGAAGAGCTTTGATAAGGACTGATGTGTCTGGGGAGCTGCCTGGCAGATTGGTTGCCTTTCTGGACTGTGATTTGAAAGCAGAGATGCAAGGGATGCTCTTTCACCGTTAATCCTTAGGATTTAATACCAGAAAGCATCCTCGTGTTCATCCAAATCGCACCCTGCGCTGGGGAGGCAGAGGATTTTCATTTGCAACCTTCAAGTTTTCAGGTTTTTCAACCTCCCCTCCCACTTCTTCCTGGGAAGAGGAAAGTCATTAAAACAAGCAGTCCCTTTGCTACGTTGCTTGTGAATCATCCCACTCCCAGATGGGATGTCTGTGCTGCAGCGGAGTTCGTTAGACTGGATTTGCATAGTCTGGGTTTATATTTGGTTTCTAGCTTTGAATGGCTTATTCTATTCCCGAGGGGAGGCCTGATGCGTCTTTTCCCTTTGCAGGGTTTGGAGCTACGCTAACTCAGTAACAACCTCAGAGAGTGCAAATGCTGAGAGGTAATTTATTAAATACAGCCAACACAAGTGGTGTTTCCCTGGGCACTGATTTATCAGGAGCAGGAAGGGGAAGGAGCAGACAGCGCAATCCCACTACCCACACTCTTGCAAAAGCATCAGCTATCTGGCACACACGTGACTCCCGTCCTTGTGCTCAGCTCAGCTCTGCTTTCCCATTGAGGCAGAAATCCCAACTGCTGCGCTCCCCGGAGTCCCACTTTTAAGAAGGCAGAGTGAAAGTCTGCATTTGTACCCCCACGTAGGGAAATGTCCCCTTGTCCCAGCCCCACCAGCACAGGATGGTGGTGACTGCAGAGGTGAAGAAGAGGTCTGTGCCTGCAATGCCTGCAGCCAGCCATGCTCCTGCAGACCCCATGCCAAGGACTTCCACAGCCCTGGACCCTGCTGAGGCTGGCAGTTGCATCCTTGATGTGATGTGTCCCTCCCTCCATGGTCCCCATTGCTCTGCTGCTCCTGCCCTTGGCTCAGAGCAGGGCCCCTAGGGGCACAGCTCCCCTCCCAGTGGCTCTGTAGCTCTTATCCCAGAGCCCTGACCCCAGCTGGAGCCGGCAGTGCCAGATAATGATCAGGGAAGCGGAGAAATGAAGGCTGCAAGGTCACACACCCCACAGCAGTATCTCTGGAGCCCTCCGTCAATCCTGACAGATGCATACATGGCTTCTTCAGGGACAGGGCCTGATGCTTCCCATGCCCTATTCCAGCATGTCACTGCTCCTGCCTCAAGACCATTTCCAGAACTCTGACCTGAACCCCTCTTGCTGCAAGTGAACCCCATCCCTGCCTGCCAAAGACACCATGTTGCACAGCCAAGGCTGCTCCTTTGCCCACACAGGTCTCTCTCCCATCCCTGTTCACCCCAGCAAGCCCCATCTCCCAGGGCAGAACTCTTCTGAGGGGCTTCTCAGGGGCAGGACCTGCTCAGTTCATGCTCCCATCTCACATCTGTGCTGCTGGTGATCCCCTCCTACTAAAGACCTCCCTTGAGTTCCCAGGCAAGAGCATCCGTTTTGTCAGCCCATTCCCTCTCTTTGCCAAACCCAACTTGAAATCGCAGCTGTCCCCCAGCCCTTTTGCATCTATCCCAGCCTGGCTTGCATCTGCAAATGTCATGAGCAGCTCATGTCTCATCATGCAGACTGCTGATGGAAAGATGGACCAGGCTCAGAGCCCAGCCTGACCCCTGTGCTCAGCACTGGGGGTCAGAACAGCTGCAACCTTTCATCCTATGCTTTTATTGCAATTTTCAAGTCTTCTCAAGATTCCACACGGCTGCTTGAATGTAACCGAGCCGCAGCACAGGCTCACAGAGCTGCCCGAGCAGTGAAAGGCAGAGCAGAGCTCTGCCCCTCCCCAGAAAAGCTGCTCCCCTCCAGTACCAGCATCGAGGATACTCACTGTATCCCTGCAGCCCCTGGGGGCACAGGGGTGCTGCTGCTCAGGGAAGGAGCACTGAGTACCCACACTGTGCTGACACTGCTGCACAAGAGGCTCAGCACCTTCTCCTCCCTTTCCTTCCCATCCCTGCCCTGATCAGAAAGATTCATCAAAGTCCCTTTAAGTGTGCCTTGCACCCCAGACTGAACACCTCACCAGCACCCCCCTACTAAATGCCTGCAGGGTGATGTGCCCAAAAGGGGAGAGCTCCAAGAGCAGCTGTTTGTGCTTATCTCAGAATAACTGCTCTTAGCAAAGGAAAACCCATAAAGCACAGCACTGACGGTGTGGGTCCAGAGGGCTTTCTGCTCTTCCTAACTTCTCTCTGGGGTTTTCATACCACAGTCATCAGCCACTCACAGTCAGGGAATGCTTTACACGCACACAGCATCGTGGTGTGTCACCTTCAGGTTAAAAATAATACCCTCCCTGAGCTGCGGTGTGACTGAGGAAAGGCAGCAGTTGGTTCTGTTTCACAAACAGGGAAACTGAGGCTCAGACAAAGGAACAGATTTGCCTGATACCCCCCAAATTTGGCTTTTTGTGCTGTGCTGGGTAGCCTGGTGAGAAGTATTTCTGCTCCCGTGGCTCCTCTGCTTCCAGTGGCTTCACCCTGCCACTGAGCAGATCGAGTCCTAATTCACCTGCACCTTGCTCAGCAAACTCCCTCTGCTCATCCCTCCTGGAGCAGCTCAGAGCAGGGATAGGAGGGCAAGTGCACCCAAACTGCTTGGTTACAGGTGCCTGCTCAACTCCAAACCACTGGAGCATCCCGTTTTGGAGCTGAGCCTTCTTCCTGCTGAGAATTATCCAGGGCCAGGAGCTTGCATCTCTCCCACTCTTGGTACCCAGAGCTGCTCCTTGGCTCCATCTCTTGAAAAATTAATCTTCCCTTTTTTTCTGATCTTCCTCCTCCTAGCAAACTCTCTCCCCCATAGGACACTCGCTCTGCTATTTTGAGCAGCAAGTGCATGGCAGGAAAGCAGATACTCAGCACAGCTTCAGAGCTTCTCTGTGGCAGGAAAGCCTGAGATGGTCCCGAGGGGACAGACCCTGCACTAATCACCACAGAGAGGTCCCTTCATCCCACCTCATTCCCTTCCTGCTTCCAGAAGTGCCACAACCCTAGTGACCAGGCTGCACAGCATCACCTCTCACTGTCCACATTGCTAAATGGAGCCTGTGCTGTACAGCAGGAAAACCTCTACTCACTGCTCCTGCCACTGCAGCCCTCCCTGGCTGTCCCTTGTGTGGGGACAGGGGTCAGCCTTGGAGCTGGGCACACTGGAAGCCTGCCAGGGATCTGGGTCTGACATCCACTGGGACAGGGCCATTTGCTAACGCACAACTGGTTTTTATTGCCTGCCGCTAAACATGCACAAAAATCTCTCCTTGCCTGTCAGGTTTTATGAAAGGTTATTTTGGTAGCAATAAAGATAAAGAGGATGCATCCACAGCACTAAGTACCTCGGGAGCAGGCAGGGAACCATGAAGGACTCGGATGTGAGACAAAGACAGGCTCTTTGGTTGCCCACCTCACCCTCCGATGCATGCACATATGCACATGTCCTGCTTCAGAGCTCATATCACTCACCCAGGAGAGCAAACTGGACCAAGGATGAAGGAGAAGACCCTCTCAATGTGGGGTCATGGGCTTATACACCTTTCCCTGCACCAGACACCCTTTCCATGCCCACACTGCCTTGGTGGCACCGAAATCCCTTCTGTTCCCCATGCTGCAAGCTCTGCTTACTTGTGGCGGTCTCTCAAGCATCTTTTACATTTTATAGCTACCTTGTTTCTTCTGCTGGCTGGAGGTTGGGTACGAAACAATGAAGCATGAAACTCAAAGTAAATGTATATCCTGTAAGGATTTGGCTAGAAGGTTTCTGTGCCCATGTGTACCAGGGTGCTACCCCACACCAGCACCACTGCTGCCGTGTCCAGCTCACCCCATGGCTGCAGGTTCTGTGCACAGCAGTGACTATGTTTGAAGGTGCACACCAGAGACCCACAATTACAGCCAGGAACAAATCCCCCTCCTCTCTCTCACCCCAGCAGCGAGGAACTGCTGACAGCACGATGCATCACCCCAGAGGAGCAAAGTGGCAGCACATTTAAGGCAAAAATATCTATTTTAAAGGATGCAATAAAACAGAGCCAGGGAAGGGTTTATAGGGGAGCAATTGCTGCGCAGGGTGAGAAGTGGTCACCAGAGGCCAATCCAACCAGCTTTATTGCCTGTTACTGGTGACTTTTCCCAACCAGGGGACAATAGATCCTCCGTTATCAGCCTCAGCTCCAGTCAATACAAACACGACATAGTTTTTTAAACTAATATTTTTCCAGCATGCAATTCCATGGAGAGCAAGAACGCAGCGTTACCATGGTGATATATAGACAGCATCTGCCTTGGACGTAGCTGAAGGGAGAAATTGGAATAGAATTGCAAATTTCCTCTGTCCGGGAAGGCTCCCAAGGAAGCCATCGCAGTGGGCTGTGAGCGGGCTGCCTTTCCCATCCAGCCCACATCCTCCCTGTGCCCTGCACTGGCTCTCCTGAGAGCCGAGGGCAGCAGGACCAGCCAGGCACTACCCTGGATGGACATTGGTCCTGCATCCTGCATCCTGCCTCAGAGCTCTGCAGAGCCTGCACTCTCCCTCACTGCCTCTGCCACCAGCTTCCTCATCTGCAACACCAGAAACTTGCCCAGGCACTCAGGAAAGGGAGAGGTTGACCCCTTCCAAGGTGCTTCCTAAGAATTAACATTCCCTGAGGTCTCCAAGGAGACACACGAGTCAAACACACGAGTGCTGCTGTGATGCACCCTCCTTGCTGCTGCAAGACACTGTGATTAACCGGCTGGAAGGAGATGTGGGTGCGTGAATTAAACACACTGTGACCAGGAGCTCTCTTTGGGCAAGGGATGGTTGGGCAGCACGCAAGCATGCTTCGAAGTGCGGCTGCTGCATCATTGCGCTCCTCTGCTCAAAGGCTGGAGCTCAGCACCCCTTCTCTGTGCTAATGCAGATGGCAGAGACAGCAGAGCTGGCAGAGCTGGCTGCAGACTGGACAGGGCCCTTCTCAGCACAAGCAAACCCCAAGTTGGTGGAACAAGGCAAATGTGAGCCTTGTGCAATACTGAGGCCAGAGACCTTGGGAGGGAGAAGAGAGAGCAAAGGGGGATGCAGTGTTGGGGACCCTCAAAACCCAGCTCCACTGCCCCCCACATGGGGGAGAGGGGCACAGCCAACAGGGAGATGGGGGATGTTCAACCCACCAGAGAGGGGACAAAAGGGGTGAGTGGGACAATTCTCAGCTGAAAACTTCAGAAGCAGGAGCAAGTACAATGCCATCAGGCTCTATTCATCCCCCATGAGGAAAGACTTGGGCTGGAAGCAGCCATATGACAGCAGCAAATTTGCACTGATCCTGCAATGGATCAGTGGTATGGAGAAAGGACTCCCCCCTGACAGGGCAGTCTGCTCTTCAGAGGTGCTTTCAAAGGAAGAACGACAGAAAAGTAAGGAAACAGGGAGCGGAACCATGTCCTTCTCCCACAGCTCTCCTCCGGCGGCTGAGACCAAAGGAGCTCCAGGGAGCAGATAGCACTGCAGTGCTGGAGGATTATCATCCCATCCTGCCTGTGATGCCTCCAGGACCTGCTCTATCGTGCTTGCCAGTGGCGTAGGCAGGAGCACAAGCAGCCCTGCAAAGCGCCCAGAGATTTTGTTGCTTCCTGCCTTGCTGCAGCATAAGCCTCTCTGCTCAGTGCCTGACTCAGGCAGAGGTGGGCTTGCTGATTAGAAGGCACTTAGAGAGCAATGAGCTGTGCCCCAGTGCAAGGAAAGAGGGTCCAGTGTCCCCCCATGCAGCCACCACCCATGCTCCATCCTAGACACGTCTCCAGCCATGTCTCTCCCCACCAACAGCATTGCGCTGGGGAGGCATCACAAGGGAAATCTTCAAGCAGAAGAAAAGACATTTTCCCTCCAGCCCATGATTCTCCAAAGTTGCAGTGACTCTGCAAGGCAAACAATTCCCTCTTCTTCAAAGGAAAAGGGTCTGCTTCAAAAATGATGGAGCTCAGACCTCACCACAGGATGCTGTTGAGTCCCCATGGTGACTTGGCAGGGCCAGCACGTGTGGCTGAGGCGGCAGCAATGCCCTGACCGGTGGTTCAACCCATGCTACCATGGGGCTCAGACAGGCTGGAGAAAGCCTGGAGCCTCCAAACACCGTGCTGGCTGCCCTGCAAGGCTGCTGGCGTGCAACAGACAGGAAAGGTGACTGCAAGGACAGCACTGCTCACCGGCACTGTGGGACACATTGGGTCAGCATTGCTCACACTGCACATAGAATCATAGGATCATAGAATAGTTAGGGTTGGAAAGGGTTGGATCATCTAGTTCCAACCCTCCTGCCATGGGCAGGGACACCTCACACTAAACCATGCCACCCAAGGCTTCTTCCAACCTGGCCTTGAACACTGCCAGGGATGAAGCACTCACAACTTCCTTGGGCAACCCATTCCAGTGCTTCCAGGCACTGCTCCAAGCATCCCAGGGCTTGGGAAAAGAGTCAGGTAGCGGAGAGCACCACCGAGAGGTTTCTGGCTTCCCAAAGCAAGCCAGTCCTTGGAGACAGCGAGTCTGTAGCACAGAGCCTGCTGCAGGCTCCCCTGTGGTTGCTAGCTGACCCTGCTCCATCAAGCGGTGAGAAGCTGGAGCCTGCGAGGTTGCAGCCTCTTTACAGGGAATATGAACTCGCTTACGAGCTGTTACAGCAGGAATTCACTGCTTGGAGATAGACCTGCTCTGCACAGACACCCTCAAGCACCTGCAAGGGCGTGCAACACAGCGGGAAGTAGTTATCCAGCAGACAACACCCACGAGAGAGCAGCCCAGCCAGCAGATCCGGCATCGGCAGCTGCATGAATACAGAAAACCCCATGTCTCCGAGCCGTGACAGACGCGGAGGGCCAGGTCAGCGGAGGCAGAACAGGAGGCAGCAAGCAGGACCCGCTGCCAGAGGGGGAGAAATGCCCTGTAGGGCAGGAGCAAGGTGCCCACCCAAGAGTGTCCTCCATCAGCCCACTCCAGCATCACCTTGTCTGAGAGGTGCTGAGCACCAGCCCGGTGGGCAGAGGATGGGGCTCGCTGCCCATGTTTCCCCGTGGGGCATGGAAAGGCGGTGCTGCAGAGCCCACCGAGCTCCCCAAGGGGCAGAAAGGACTGGTGCAGGCTATGTACGAACCTTCCTCCTGCCCTGGGCACAGAGGAAAGGGGGACCCTCTCTCGGAGCTCATAAACCAGCTCTATGGGACTGCAGCTTGCAGCAGGCTGGTCTCTGGGCTGTGTAATAATCATTTGTATGAGGATAATCATGGTGGGAGAAGAAAAAACTCCACTGTAAGGGGTGTCCCGCAGAGCTCCCAGCACGATGAGCTGGGTGCTGCCAGGCTGCCTGCAGTCCCTGCCTGCAGGGTCTCTCCCCAGATGCAGGCAAAGGGCACATCACTCTACAGTAACAGGAGGCAGCACAGCACTGTGTGTGTGGCTGTCCCGGGATGCATCCTACAGCTCTGCTGCCCAAGAAGGAGGCAGCCCAATGCTTCCCTGTCCTGCAAGGGGGATTTCAGGCTAGCCTGGCCCCACAGCTGGAGCAGGGTGTTACTGTGCCACCAGGCTCCACTGCAAGCAGAGGAGAGAAGCTGGGGACATCCCTGCTCTCCTGCCAGGACTAAGGGCACCCACATACTGGGAACCTGCCGCTAGCAGCAGCTTGGACACATTCAGCTCATGCCCCTCTCCCCAGAGCAGGACCCGCTGCAGTCCCCAAGCGTGGAGACCTGCTCAGCAGGGTGCAGCATCAAAGGGGGTATCCCCCTGCTTGGGGAGCCCAGTAGGAGCCACAGAACCCCCGCAGATGGCTGGACCATGACTGTGGGAGAAGCTGTCCTTATGGGGTCCAGCCAAGGGACCCAGGGACACCCCCACCACAGGGGGAATGGGGCAGCGGCTTTGATGAGCAGTGAGGTGCTGGCACAGGGGACAGGCAGCACTGGGTGAGCTGCGTGCACAGCCGGAGGCTGGTCACACCGGGGGGATCCCCGGGGGAGCATGGAGGAATGGGCTTGATCCTAGCACCGTGTGCAGCACTCCCAGGAAGGCTTCCCGGGAACAAAGGGGTGCCCAGCATTGGTAGGGGCTTGGGGTGGCTGGGACCCTTAGGAAATCCCTCCGGCAGTGTGTGTACCCCATGACAAGTCACAACCACACACCCACGACGGGACATGCAGCCGCACACTGCAGCCCATTGTAGGCTGTCCCAGTGTAAATGCCCCTCTCGAGCACAACTCTAATTCCATCCCCATTCCACATGCTCACACACACACTGGCACAGGCAGGCTCTTGCGCTCCCCTCCCACAGACGAAGGGCTGCACACATACCCTGCCCAACGGGCTCTTGCACGCACACACTGCTCCCCACCTCGACGGGCTATTGCACCCGCCTCATGGAGGGGATGATGCTCATACCCTCACCCAACCCGCTCTCGCACACCCATCCCCTGGAGAAGCACTTTTACATACACACAGCCCCCCCACTCAACGGGACGCCGCACATGCACTCACCCCACCACGTTCTTGCACAAGCCGCTTTTGGGCACGCTTTCACACATGGCTCCACGGGCATTCGCACAACCCCCTCCGGGCAGTCTGTTGCACACACACCCCACAGACGGACTCTTTGCGGATGCACCCCATGGACGGGCTCCTGCACACACTCCCGACGGTCTCTTACACACGCATCCCCGCTCTGGGCACTTGCAGGCACCCCCAGGACAAGCCCCCGGCCCCAGCGCCCCGCCGTTCTCCCGCACAGCCCCCCTCCGCCGGGCCGGACAAAGCACCGCGGTACTCACAGGCGCTCGGTGCCGCGGGGGATGCTCTTGGGCACGGCGCGCAGGGCCGTACCGTGGCAGTCCACCGTGGTGCCGCTGCAGGCGCAGAGCGGAGGGCAAGCGGCGGCGCGGCCCCGGCACAGCGCGGCGCACGCCAGCAGCCAGGCAGCGGCCCGCAGCCCCGCCGGGACCCCCGCCGGGACCCCGGGGGCCGGGGCCGCCATGGCAGCGGGCAGCGGGTTAGGCGGAGGGGCCGCTGCACATCACCGGGGAGCGGTGCTGGGCACGGCTTAGCGCGGCTCGGCACGGCTCAGCTCTGCTGCGGGGCGAGAGCCCCGTCGGCGCACACCCGCCCGCTCTCACTGCCGCCCCAT
>JBCJKH010054795.1:20207-35802 GCA_039877255.1 Loriculus beryllinus | reverse complement strand
GGGGGGAAGAGGGCTAACTAGCATTTTCTTTTTTACCTTACTACACATTTTTTTCCCCTGTCATTCTTACAAGAAATGTTGTTTCAAGGTTCTTATTTAATTAGATATAGGCTGACTGTTCCTAGGGAGAGGTTCTGGTGAGCTTTAATGACATTCTCTTGTTCCTAAAGATAGACAATGAAAGTGCTAAAGAATGATTGATTAGATGGTTTAAGTATCAGGAATATGAAAGAGCTTTTAGTATTTATAACTGGAGTATGTTCATTGTAGGAACTGCACCAAGCACTGTGTGAGTGCTGGAACAAGGACCTTTCAGAACTGAAATGATTATAGGGGAGTTCTACTAAAGCAAGAATGTGGCAACTTATGTTGACACTTGAGAAGAGGAAAATCAAGTATACAAGAAGCAGTAAAGCATCAAAGAGTAACAAACAGATGGAAAACAAACTAGAAAAAGTGCTAAACTTTATGAGAGTAATAAAAACCTATATGATATAATTAGTTACACGATTTGTTCCATGGGGATTAAAAAAAAGGGATAATGATCAATGAAATACAGCTGCAATGCTTCTAATTTTATTTTATAAAACAAAACGTTAAAGTGATCCAAAATATTGGGCAAAGTATGGTAACTGGGTATTGTAGGACTTGCAAAATGACAAATGTACATATCACTGAAGACAACAGATGGTTTGTACGTATTAGCCAATGAATTTATATTGTATAACAACAATGGAAGGTTTCTAATTGCCAATGCAGTCGACCTTCATTTTGGAATAGAGAAGCCACCAGATTTTTTTGTTATGTGCCCAGAAAACTCCAGGTTTATTGCTTAGCACATATTTTGATCTTGGTCTCAAGTCTAGACTTCCTAGTCATTCACATATTTACAGATAAGCAGTGGTCCGGCACAAACATAGGTGAGATTTTTTTCTGCACATAGAAGTGAGCTTGGCTTGCCACAAACCAGCTATCTGGCATTTATGTCTTCATGAGCTCAGTGTGAACATTTTAATTGTGACCTACAGACATGACCTCAGTGTGAAAAACAGGACACTTGAGGAAGGAGGTCCATTCCTGCCCTGATAGCTCTAGACAGCCCCTTTCCCTCTAGCGTTATTTTGACCTTCAGCTGTTGTTCCAGACTCTGTCTCTGTCTTGTACACTTGCCCCTCTCAATTTATCTATCCTTCCATTTTTGCAGCTCAACAAATCTATAAACCCACATGGTTTATCTCTGTCATACCATGCAGATTACTGCACTGACCTGACCATTCATCATGCTTACTGTCTAGAGCCCTAAGGGCTCCATCCCCAGAGCCAAAAGCACAATTCTGATATTAGGTTGAATCTCCAATCCTCATAGATCCAAACGATTTGTGGATTGCAGTTTTTAGCAGCTTTCAGCAGAGTACTACTTGTAGAAAAGTTCCCTTTCTCCCACTTTTTTCCCAAAAAAGCCAGCTAGCTACAAAACAAAAACAAACCAAAACCAAAAAAACCCCAAACCAACAAACAAAAATAAAGCAACCTACCAAGCCAAAAAACAACAGAACAAACAACCAAACAAAAACCAAAACAAACCCCCCTGAAAACAGTTTAAACACCCATTGTTTCTGAATTTGTAAACCTATTTATACTGGCAAAATTGATTCAAAAAAAGTTCAAATAGCTCCTAGAGAAAACTGGAGCTATTCCAAACCTCCTGGGCTTTACTGGCACACACATCACTTCTGCCTGACAGCTTCCACTAACTTGTTTTTAATTCTCCCACAACTGTTATGACAAACTGTAAAGACTTAATTCTGGGTCTACACTTGAAAACTTTTTAGTAGAACTACTTTATCAAAAAATAGAGATTTAGTATATGTGGCAACTTCTCTCTATAATCCACAGGTTTTATCTTCTACCAAAACAACCCTGGCAACTTCTTGTGAAATGACTACTAACTAGTAACAGCAGCTAAAGGAAAGATGATATGTCAGTAGTTTTAAGATGACATTAAATAGGTCTGATTTGGTACTGGACATGAAGTACATAGAAATAATGCAGAGAGTGGAGAGAATGCCTTGTAGTTCAGTTGTAAAAGGCACAGACATGGGATCTGATCCAGTCATTGCAGAGATGTACCAAGGAGGTAACCACTGGAGAGGCGCACCTCGAGCCATCTCCAGTGGGAATGTCCCAGTGGGAGACTACAGAGACACTGCTCTGCCTTTCTCTCCCTGCATAGATTCAGACCAACACAGTAAGGTGTTTTTTTACTGCCATTTACTGCCTATGCACTTAGTGTGCTCTTTTTGCAAGGCTTTTGTGATTTCTTCTCTTACATTAAGTCACTTCTCAGCAGTGTTTTCTATCTTGGCGACTGATCTCACAATCCCTTCAAGTCTGCTCCTTTGTTGCAATGTTATGTTGCACAAGAAGTATGCAGCAGTATTTTTAAGTGTGAGAAGTAAAATCTGCTGTTTCTTTTTTTTCAGGATTAAAGGCTTCCTGTTTTCAGGGTGTTTTTTCTAACTGTCCCAAACTGGTTTTAAAAAATCCATGACATGAGACATTCCCACTGCATATGAATCACGCTGTTATAACATACAGCTGCTTCACAGAGAAAGACAAGTTATTCTCTGTGTGAAAGAAAGGGCATACTGTAGCATTGTCAGAGAATAGCCTGAGGAGCCAGACTATTCCTGTGCTATGCCAAAGTAACACAGACTTCTCTTCACATCTTTCCAAAGTTAAAGGCACTCTTCCACTGCTAGTGAGAGAGGAAGATATGGGAGACAATCTGTATTTATGAAAAGGTAAAAAAAGTCTCTGTTTTTCTTATTTTTCCCCAATTTCTTTATCATTACATTGCTGAATTTTCCCTGAGTTCTTTCTCTGGGTGAACCTTCTCAGTTTCAGAGGCCTCTTAATAGTACATGTTGTGCCTGTTATCCAGGTATAGGAATACACTGCTTGCTCCTTCTCACCTCAGGATTTGAAAGCAGCTGGAAGATCACTGTAAAGCTCACTATTCTTTGCCTTTCAGTATATAGATTAAATTATCAGTGTACTTTTTTCCACAATGGAATCAACTGAGGAGATCTCTTTTACAAGATGACTAGTTATGGCTGCAAAGTTATCCGTATCCTGTCACTTTTATAGTGACAGAAAGTATCCCTTTCTGATCACCTTTTGGAGGGTTTTTTGGCAATTCAGTACGCCTGAGTTAGTTCCATAACTTGCAACAGTATACATTGTGACTTCATAGGTAAAACTGCCTTTTAGAAAAATGAGTCCTTGTACAATGGACAGCAGATCCATGAACTTTGCTAAGATCCACCTTACATGTGTGTGCTTTGTCTTGCTTTGCCAGAAGGAAACCAAATTGTACGTTGTCATTCTTAATTCTGACTGAGAATAATGTACGTATAATATAGGTCCCTCTTCTGACTGACTGAAAACAATTTTCATAATAATTGCTGTAGATGGCAAAGATCATACTCAATGCATTTTCTGATGTTATAATTCTTTTTCAGACCTTATAGTGCTACTGAAGTCTTTAGTAGCTTCGAGTCCCGAAGAAACAAAAAAATTAAGTGAGATGATAAAATTAAAGACTGCGCCTTAATACACGCAAGGGATAAATTAAGATTGCATAGATCATCTTAAAGTTTTGTGAGATATTGTTAGGTAAGATTAAATTTCTGTGCTAATTCTAGGAAAAGATGGTTTGAAAACTCTTTGGAATGTGATTTCAGAGAGAGCTAAAGTCTACAACATCTTCAGAAATTGAGCTGTTCTGTCTCTAAATACATATGATAGAATTAGAAAATTTGGGCCCGTATGTCTGTTTAAGAATCAGGATTCTTGATTCCTGGTTCGCTGCTTCAATTTAAATAGCTTTATGCTTCCTGCCTCTCTCTTGCTTCCTGTACAATGTATTTTTAGGACAGAAGTACATGGTTTACCCCTATGTCATAAAGCAGTCCCACACCTAAGGATGGAGCAAGCACTGAGATGTATAACTTTCAGAGCTGCAAACAGATACTTCAAGTGTCTGGAAAAGCAAAAAGGTCTTTCTGGAAGTGAGAAGAACAGTAATTATGAACATGGTGTGGCATGAAATGCATCATGGTAAACATCATAGAATCACAGAATCACATAATCGCGGAATACCAGGTTGGAAAGGACCTCAAAATTTCTTGGTAACGTACGACCTAGACTAGATGTTCCAGCACCCTGCCCAGCTGAATCTTATAAGTGTCCAATGCTGGGAAATCCACCACTTCCTTAGGGAGAGTATTCCAATGACTGATTGTTCTAATTGTGAAAAATTTTCTTCTTGTGTCCAGCCGGAATCCCTGAGAGTAACTTGTACCAGGAAGATATACTTGTATTGGGTAGAAAACATCTAAGGCAGTACATTTGTCTCTCTTCCCCTCTTGTGTATCATGGCTCAGCACTATGCAGACTTAGATATTTCAGTCTAGAGGCTATGTAGTTGCAGATTCATGATAACAGGATAGCAGGTACTACACAAATATATTTAAACTGGTTCCAGACCACAGATGGTTTAGTTATTACCAAGATGGATATCTACACACCAGCATCCCCATTTATTTGGTGTGTGGAAAGGATCAGATTGGTTGTCCATGTCTGTGTTATTTTAAGCAGAGCCAAAGTTTTTACTGTCTTCCTTAATTGATTATTTAAATCTCTGAAAGAATCACTATATTTAATAATTCTACATGAATGAATAATAATCCTAAATGAATACTGAAGAACTCTTCATTTTGATTGCCTTCCATAAAATGGACTTGGCTAGATTTTAGGCAGTGAGAATGATTTCGTTGCACATCATGATTACACATCTTCTTGTAATCTTTTAGTTAACACAGATACAATGGTTGATAGTGCATTTATTTTCATTTTATTACAAGTGATGCACATAAGTGACCCAGACAATTTAATGAAACAGTTAACTTTTGTAGTTTTAAACTAATTGGATTGTTCTGCAGCTTGCTGGCTGGGTTCATTTTAAATAGGCTTTAAGACAACTTCACTTTCATATGACAATTTACTTCAAATAACAACTGCAAATAAATACATGGTACATCATCTCATTCCCAACAAGTTTTCTGTTTGACCACTGTCTAAATAAGAAGGTTCAGTTCCAGTTCTGTTTAAAAATTGTTAACCACCTCTGATAAGTGTCTGACTCATACCTGAGAATATAATCCTTTGTCCTAGTACAGAGAGCGACATCTGATCTAGTTTTGCCTAGCACAAGCACCGCCAAAATATTTACTGATGTCAAGAAGGAGACTTTAAAATTTTAAAAGGCACAATAATGCAAATCTTACTGCAATTTTTCACAGTGCTGAAACTAGTGAGCTCTGAGCTCCTCCTCTTCAGCATTGCAAGTTTTTAAGGCACAGCTCCACAGCAACGGAGCTCTATGGTTTTCTAGATTTGTGCTTGTGCCTCCATGTCTTCTGTGCTGCTCTCCTAATTGCTCTGGATCAGTGTTCCTGGGTTCAGCAGTAGCAGTCATTTTTCTCCTTCTTGGCAGCTGGTGCAGTGCTGTTTTTGACTTTCAGCCTGGGAACAGAGCTGATAATACTGATGGTTTTTTGTTGCTGCTCAGTAATGTGTACTCTGACCAAGGACTTTGTGAGTCTCATGCTCTGCCAGGGGGAGGGGAAGCCGGGAGGAAGCAGAGATAGGACACCTGACCCAAAAAAGCCGAAGAGATATTCCATACCACAGCACGTCATGCCCAGTATATAAACTGGGGGCAGTAACCCAGAAGGGCTAGATCACTGCTTGGGTCGGGCTGGGTATCAGTCGGCAGGTCGTGAGCAGTTGTATTCTCTTCCCTTGTTATTTCCCTTATCATTATTATTGTAGTAGTGGTTTGTGTTATACCTTAGTTACTGGACTGTTCTTATCTCAACCTGTGGGAGTTACATTCTTTCGATTCTCCTCCCCATCCCTCTGGGAGTGGGGGGAGGAAGTCGGGGAGTGAGAGAGTGGGCTTAAACCACGACAAGAATATAGATTAATTAGTAATGCCAAATAAACTTTATATGACACCTTCTGCATAGTCAGACTGGCCCTTTGCTCTGTGACTGTTTAAAAAGGAAACAAGGAGGGAAACAAGATTCTCAGCTTAGGTTAAAAGAGAAATATCAGTGATTACATAAACCATAAAACAGTGATGCTGTTTTGTTTAGCTGGCTGTTTGCTATTGCCCTTTTTAGGACTCAATCTCTTCCCTGTGTGTGCATGGGACACAAATAATGGTTTTTAATAACCTCATGTAGTTTTGTGCTTTGCAATGGCAGTTTTAGGGTTGCACAGATCATGGCACGAAACAGTCCTTGGAGGAAGTGTGAGTGGAAAAACAATTGGTACAGAGAGCAGTATATGAAGAGGCACTTCTCATATTTCAAATGGAAGTAGTATTTAGAGAATGGGAAACATGATGACCAGGATGGGTGCACACTGGAAAGGCATATGAGGAATTTGGGCCAGTGGGACATATTAGGAGAAAACAGAAGTTTCCCCATTCCAATCTAGTAGAAAAAGGTACTAGAAGACTAGATAACTAGGCAACTCTGTACTATGGACACAAAATGCGAAAATACCTGATCCAGTGCCAGACCCATGGAACCTTCTTGCTTTACAATTTTCTAGAAAGCCTTGGATTTTCAGTTTTGCATAAAAGCTTTTCTGTCTCCACCTCATCCATTACCCTCATCTCTCAGATGCAGACAAGCTGAAAATATGGATTAAGTATCAGAAAACATTGGTCATACAAAACAATTACAACTGTTTACTGGAATGAAGTAAGTTTGAAAATACCTGATAAATAAATCAAAGCTATGGTCATTGTAGATGTGAGTGAGACACTAAAAGAGCTGACTGAATGGTGGTGCTCTCTTTGAATCCTGTTTTGGCTATGTTTGCCTGAGATTGTAGGTGCTTTAATGCAAAGGTTAACGAAAACACGTTGTTAAGTTCTCTTAACAGGCAAGAGGAGCTTGTAACGTAACTTATGCTGATAATGTTTTTTTTCTCAGCAGTGAGTCTTGCATAATTTATTATTCCCTTTATTATTTCCCCAAAAGAAAAAAATTACATACTCTTATCATTTTAGACATGTTTGCTTACTGCAAAAACTGTACATCAATACTAATTAGAGTTATCTTTGCTCACTGGCTAAATGACAAGACACTAGATTCCATTTTTTTTCATCATGATGGTGTTCCTGGTGTAGTAAAGAAAAGGTCTCTTAATGAAATGTGATCACCCCAGAGTGCTGGTCTAGTGTCTCTAGGCGATGGCCATCTCTTCACTGCACGATTCTCCCCGGTAATGGATCTATACTGTACATATTACATAGTCTTGCTATACATGTGCTTCACTAGAAGGTCCTTATGCCTTGTCTAGATTTTAGTTAATGTTAGATACAGCTTACTTGGGATCATTTTTAAACTAGTGCAAATACAGGATTAGCTGAGAAGCAGAGATCTTTTCTCTTCACCAAGGAATATCCTTAGGAGTGATATTTCTGATATGAAAAAGCAAGTTTGTTGTTTGGGTTTTTAATTAATGTAGAAAAGTGTGCTCTCCTAATTAATGTAATGCTTATGAAAGTAGATACAAAATTCATGCATTTAAAGTAATTTGAAGTACACAGGTTTAAGTATCCATTTAAAAACAAAAGAAGTTTTTAGTCGATTTATCAGTGAGCTCTCTTAAAGGCAGCTGAGGGTTTTACTTATGCTTAAGGATAGAAATCCTCAGCACTAGAACCATAATGGAACTGTCGTTGATGATGACTGCTGGGGAAAGCTGTTAGAGGTATTGACGTTTACCTTGGAAACCATTTTGTACTGGCAGCTATAGCAGCAAAGTTTTGAGTATGCAGAGGTATCTATCATTAACAATTTATGTTGTTTTTAATATGTGTCCTACTCTTTCTGGTGCTACTGCAATCTTACTGATAGTGACACAGAAGAAGCTTAAGATCTCAAGAAAAATAGCTACTTTAGACAGTTCTTTACTCCAAAAAAACCACTATGACTTTTCTCATCGCAAAGTTGAATTGAAAGTGTAATAAAACATAAGAGCTTATCAGTGTTATCTTGAGTACAGCCATCTAGGCGTATTGTCAAAAACTGAGAAGTACTAGCAGGGGATTGCCATGGCTGGAGTAATCTGCAAAACTATGCTTGAATGGACCAGTAACCCAAGGAATTAAAATAGTGAACCAGGTGCATTAACAATGACAGGCCATTAAAGAGCAACACACTTTTATGTGTCAGTTTTGGGCTATCAAAATGCGATGCTGAAAGTTAAGACTGCACTGAGGTTTAGGCTCATGCTGTGAATGAATAAGTCATAAACAAGTCTCTCCTGGTGGTGGCTGTCTGATATGTCACAAAGTGAACAATTGGCCCTGAGGAGTGAAGCAGGGAGCTTGTAGAGCTACGTGAGGTCTTGCCTTTTCAGAAGTGCAGTAGAGTATTAGTGGCTCACCCTGTGGTGGTGGCCATAGACATGTGTCTGTGGATGCCATAACTCAATAGGCTGATGCTCTTTGTCCACTGGAAAAAAGAGTTGTGGAAACTTAAAAATTATTTTTTTTTTATGTATTTTTTCACCTAATCTGTTGAAAAATGTGGACTGAGTTAAGAAATAGTAAGTGATGGTAATGAACAGTGTCTAAAACACATGGCTAAAATCATTACTTGCTATTACTTCTGTCAAGGGATGACAGTGGTTTAGTCATCCCTGCTCATTTCTGAAATTAATAAGTAAAAAGTAGTCTGCATTCTTCCTTCCTGAGTGATGACTGAGTTAAAGCCATCATTTTGAGGCTTCCAAGCCAGTGAAAGAGAAGCTTCTAAATGGGTCTGAGTGACTTAATAGTATTATGTGTGCAACTTACACATGACCTTCAAGATGTAAGTGAGAATAACTGTATGATACTGCCTTTTTAGTTAATGACTCTTTTCTTCTTCCCCAAGATAACCTCTCACAATTAGTTCAGTCCCTGGTTAGAATATTGACAAAACAGTTTCATATGCTTAAAGCTTAGAACAGCTAATACGTATAACAGCATTCATTTAATCATTTAACTGAATAATTATATCCCCAAGAAACAGCCTTATGAGATGACATGTCAAAGAATCCAGAAAGAACTTTCAAAATCTGCAGTGATTTAATTAAACACATTTAATATTTGCATATGGAGTTTATATTATTTATAATTAACTTCCCAAATAATTTATTTTGCAGCCTTTTAATTTCCTCTGTGTCATTCTGCCTTATTGATAAATCCAGTCACATTTGACAGCCTCAATCTGGCATTTAAATGTGACCAAAGTAGACAGAGCAGTCATTCTTTAAACAACTTATCATGAGTGACATACTAAGAAAAAAAATCTTAAAATCAGTGCCAACAGCCACTTTTGCCTATGGCATCATAGATGGGGCCATTTCAAGGCCAAACACTCTTTTTTATTATGTAGATGGAGCTTACCATATTCTGATTAATTTTATCCACAGTGTAAGTAGTACTAAACTCTCTGGGTGTCTTCTTATTGGAAATAGTAGCCTGGAAACACTACAGACTACAGGAAGTTTATTTGTCTTTTTAGTGGGAACAATTAGCCATGAATTACATTATTTTAAAAATTACATTTATAACAAAGAACATATTTACTCTTTTTCATCATCCAAATACCCAAATTCTTCTCTGCCTCCAACTCTGCTGCTAAACTTTTCTTAGGGCTTTCCCAAGAAATAGAAAGGAGTTTCACTATCTGAATCTTCTGCTTTTAGCATCTCAGTTCACTCAGCTTGTCCTCAAGCATGGAAAGTGATACATGCTTCTTCCCTATGCCTAGATTGCAGTACCACCCCTGTAAAAGTTTTCGCAAAGCTTTTGCATTTATCCTGCTTCATTCAAGTATGTCTATCATAATTATTCGTACAGTTTAACTTAATGATGTGACCTCATTCTGTGCTGTCAGTCCACTTTCAGTAAGCAAAGACGGGGTAAAGAGAATGGTATGTGAGAAAAGAAAAAAGAAGGGCGTACAGCAATGTGGAGGGTGCTCTGGGATCAGCCAGTTTCTCCCTTTTACACCCATTACTGCCAAGCTTGTTACCTAAATAACTTAAATAAACATCTTTAATTTTTTTTTTTATTGCACTAATATTTCTTTTCACCTGAGTGGCCTAATGGCCATGTAAGTTTGATGTTTAATGTTCATAAAATGTTGATATTAAATGCTGAGAGTTGTCTGCTTCCAGAAGTAAATTTAGATTGCACAGGAGAACTAGTTAAATATTGTCTTTACTATCACAAGGTACATGCTCTACATTGAAAGTCAAGTAATGATTTCACCTTGACGTACATTTCCATGACTATGACTAAATCAAAGAATAACCAAGTATATGTCTAGTACTGATGTCTGGACATTTAGCTTTCCCCAGTAGCTGTTGTTTGAACAACTATTTTTGCTTTTTATCACTATTGTTACTCTCCAGGTAAGAATATAGTTCCCTGGTGGGTTGCTGTGAGTGGCACCTCGCCATTACCTTTATGAAGGGTGCTAGGTACAGCACCGCTGTTGTCACCTTTCTTACCTTTTTTATGTGTAAGATTGAACCACAGAGTGCTTGGTATAAACCATTATATTAAACACAATCCTTTCGCAGTTCAATTTGATTGTAAATCTAACACTTTTTATGAACTGAAAATACTTTTAGCTTGATATTGTAGTATTTTTCTGTTCTGCATCTCTGTCCATATGTATACGCATTTTTTCTAGGTGAAGAAATGTTTGATAGCAATGCTTGTTGGGTCTGATTGTGATGCTGTCTTAAATGCGAGTCCATCGACTCTACTGACATTTAAAAGGAGAAGAAAAAGTAATGCTGTCTGCACTGCTTAATGAAAAAAAAATGGCATAATGGCTGCAGAAGACACTTCGTAAACAAACAAATAAATAGCCTAGCCGAAGCAGGAAAAATGCTTAATCATAATTTAAATGTTCTTTCGTTTCACCAATGTACTGTAGGCCTTTTGGAAGGGATGGAGTACTCTTGCGAGACTTGAATTTGATCTGTGATGGCCTTTATTCAAATGTTTAGTACGTGAAACACTCATCTTTGCAGAATCTTGGTGGATACTATGACTTTTATGTAGAAGGCTGCTGTAAGGAGCTGTATTTTTTGATTATCAGGTGAAAGTGTGGTATATATGTGAACAGATTTTGTAAAGCAACATGTTTGCTTTTTAGGGCCTTATTCCTGTAAAAGTCTCTGCAAAGTTTTAGAGGTTAATTTAAGATAAAGCTCTTCCCTTCTAATACAGCCTGAAGACAATAATAGAGCTTTTCCAAATGGAAAGAAATTTTTTCAGAGAAGTTATAATAAATGCAACATCCTGATGTAGATGGACTTGATCAGGTTAAGCTTGCACTGATACAAATCTCAGTGCAATCTTTCTTACATTTTTGTGATGTGGATTCCTCTTTTACTCTCTATGTTGAAATTGCTTCTATTTCTAAGCAAACACAGGTGGAAGTGTGGAGATAGAATCGCTTAGTAGACAACTGTTTGGAGCTTTTGTGTTCATTGAGGGTTTTCTTGTGAACTTGTGCCAGTTACTTGCTATTTCCATATTCAGTTGATGCCCACAGATACACTAAATATCAAGTTCAGTTTTTAATTACTGGAATTGTACTATGTCAGACTATGAAGAAAATTTTGTGCATTTAAATATATGCAAAGAATTAAGAGTATAATCCACATCCCAGGGAAGTCAATGCTGTTTGGGTTCTTCTATTTATTTAGGGAGGCAATCTTAAATTAACTCAGCCATGCATGAAAAACAGATTTAAAAGTTAAATGGTACTTTTGGGTATTGATACCTTGCTCTCGCTTCATCCAGTGTCAACAAACTCTTTAGCACAGTTCTCAAGTACTTGCATGATTAGGTATTTTACCTTGTTTATCCCTCTGATGTTACTATGCTATATGTTTTCCTTGTAATGAGTTCATGAAAAATAATTCCTTATGTGGGCCATATGTGAATAACTGGAGCATGCAGTCATACTAAAACAGTCCTGTTAAATCAAAATTAAGGTTCTGTTATCATACAGCAGCTATTGTGCCTTTGAAAAAAATAAGAACCCAGCTCTCTCACTGAATATACTCTACATTTTGTTGATGACAGTAGTAAAATGCATTCAGAATCATATGAAATTCTACTTCAAGTCTGCAGACATGTGATCATTATACAGACGCTGCTTTCTAGAAATTAAGAGTATGGTAAATCCCTGAAGTGTTTCACCTCCACCATTTCCGTTGACGGTCTTTCACAGAACTTCCACTGATTAATTGTTAGGCTGAGTATGCTTGAACAAAGTCATTAATTTTGTCTGAAAAGACATAAATCCAGAGCACTTTCTTTAGCAAGATGATATTGCCTGCATTATTAAATACTTTCTCTAGTGCCTGTCATCCATAAACCCCTGCTCCCCAAGCACAGACCCCTTCTATTTACCTATTTACCTGCCGTTCATGAATAGAGATAATAAACTAAGATGAGATTTTGTACTTCAAGTGTCCTTTGATGAAGCAGTTTGTTTTTCTGAATCTGAAATAGCAGTAAATGATGAGTATTTTGACGCTTTTTCTGGTGTTAGAAGCGAAATTGCTCATATTTAACTTTTTGTACACAAATTATTACAGCATTTAACCAGAGTCCCCCTTTCCCCTGGAGGAACTCACAGGCCTGTTAGTTGTAGCCTGATAATAATGAAGTCAGTTGGAAGAATGATGAGATAGTGAAAAGAAAGGTATTTAAAATATAAATCTTTTTGCTATAAAAAGTCATAGCATATTAGACACTTTTGGCAAGCAGTTTATTTTCATTTTAATTTAAAGTACAACATTGATAAAGGTTTCATTCTATTGGCATTCACAAAGACCTGAATTTATCTGGTGTGATTTTACACTAATGTAATAAATTGCTGCAGCTTTTTCCATGAACATTTAAGTCAAAAGAATATAAATTCTTAGCATCAATAAAAGAAATAAGGATCCAGAGCCTCATTCATTTAGGAAGTGTTCCCAGCACACTTGTTTGCCTGAAAGGATCCATATTATTTATTGGACAATGTAAAGCAGTATAGGATGTAGTCATTGCCTGTGTATCACTTTATAAGTGCAGTATTTATGATTTTAATGTGCTGGGTATGAACATAAGTACAGTCACACAAAACTTACATCATTATGAGTTTATAATGAAAATTAGCACAAGTTTACATACTGGCAATTTCTTCTGACCACAGTCATTGAAGTTTATTGGGACCTAAGTGTTCAACCACTGCATCTCCAAAGAAATCCTTCAAAACCTGATTCAGGTAAGAGTTTAAGAATTTTCTCAGTTTTGACCATGATAGTATTTATATGCTTATCCTCCTGTCCTGAGAAGCAGTTGTATCAATGTTTGCAATCCATTCAAGGAAAGAAAACAACAGAGCTTGCTGTGTTTTCTCCGTTTGTGTTCCATATGCACCAGTGAATTTGCAGAACAATTAAGAATTGCTCTGATAATTCATTCT
This sequence comes from Loriculus beryllinus, assembly GCA_039877255.1. Classification (NCBI taxonomy): domain Eukaryota; kingdom Metazoa; phylum Chordata; class Aves; order Psittaciformes; family Psittacidae; genus Loriculus; species Loriculus beryllinus. Next base: position 22,162 of record JBCJKH010054795.1, on the reverse strand, counting down.
GGAGGGTCGTGCTAATATCTTGCATCTAAGTGAGGAGTGAAGGTCATGGTAGCAAGTATGTGAAGCAAGGTGATGGGAGTGAGGGAGTCCTCAGGAAAGATAAGAGGCTAAAATGGGACTCACTTCAAGTGCTTATAGATGAAAGCACACTTGATTGGAAAACAACCAGGAGGAGTTAGTTTCCTGTGCAGACATTGAAGTATGGCACTGTTGGAGTAACTGAGATACAATGGGGTGGCTTGGATGACTGGCCTTCTCTGATGCATGGAGACTGGCTCTATATAAAAGGCATTATGGAAGATGAGGAAAGAGGCATCTCTTTCCATGAAGCAGCAGCTTGAACATATGGAGCTTTTCTATGGAATGACAAATGGGGCCTTTTGGAGCAGGATCAAGGAAAGGAAATTAAGGATGGTGTGTTTCTGGGTGTTTTTACAGAAAAGCCAATTAACATGAGGGAAGTCATTGTAGCCACCTTGGATCTCTTGGATTTGCTGTTTCTGATCTGCAGTTTCTGAAAAGAAAGAGGGGCTTTAGTTTGCAAGATAGTATACTTCTCAAAGGTAAATGGCTCATTAATAGAACCCCAAAAATTTATGGAACATATATATCTGAATTAAGAACTCTCCTTCTGTTTTCTCAAGGGGAAACATCCTTTAAGTCATGAGGACTTCAATGGAAGTCCGGCACAAATGGATTGAATGTCCGTGAGGTAACCTTATTCCATTAGAGTTTCAAATTATTTTGTAAAATTTTTGTACTGCTGTCAGTAAAATATTACTTATTTGGCATTCTTTTAAACAAGCATGGATTGCCCAGCTTTGATTGAAAGTACAAGTTGGCCAGCAAAACCAGGCAGTGTGATGGCTGAGAAGGCAGGAATCCAGCTTGGCTTTAAATTCTAGATTGTTTGCCTTTGGAACCATCCTCTCCTCTGCTTTGTTATGTGTATATATATGACAGGCACTGAAAAGTGGTGCTGCTGGCAGAGCAAGGAACATGAACCCTTTCGACAACAGCTGTGAGCTTTCTTCTGAGCAGCTGCAGACCTTAAAAGCATCCTCAGCTGGTGCCATGAATTTAATAATTATTTAAATGTGTTGATGAATAACTGAAAGATAACCAGTAACATATTCATCAAGACTACTTGGAAAATAATGAGGAACATCTAATAAAAACCTCCATTTTTATGAAAAGTAAGGGACATCACATGAAGACAACAGAAAGTGGACTCAAAATAACAAGAGTGGGCTGTGGAAAGCTACAGCCTAAGCAATAGAGGTATTTGCCCAGTATCTGCAAGATATGGAGAGATGAAGAGCCATGTGGAGTTAAAATGAGTCCAATTATTCTTTGTGATTGCTGAATACAAATTAACTGCATCTGCCTTAGTAAGTCCATGAACTGAAATGGTCAGAAGCTGTGAGGTTGCTTTGCAGATATGCTTATCTTGTTCCGCTACTTCTCAAGAATTTCATTTTGGCCACTGTTGAATTAGGTTGGACTAAATGGACTTCTAGCATGACTCTGTGGCTTGTATGTGCTTAACTGTTTTACAGATAATTCAGTGAGGAGAAAAGTAAGTTAATTTTTTGAGTTAGTCATTGTGAAAAATGTAGCAAGATCAGTCCATTTTTATTTATATCTTAGGCAGAGAAATTTTTTTATATTTTATTATATTTTATTTTATTTTATTGGAAAAAGTCTAGCAAGACAGAACTCTAACGTTTGACAAGCTGTTTGTTGTAATGTGTGCTCTAATATGTGCTTGTTATATGACCATAGAACTACATAAAATGTTTCTCAACCCATAGCCTTAATATTTTGCAGAATGCAGATGAAAAACTTGAGCTGAATTTGAAATATTGGTAACACTATTGTTGAAACATGAGGCACATGTTCAACTTTCAATACATGTATTTGGCAGTATTTAATGTAGTTTTATAAAAGAAATA
>JBCJKH010054795.1:0-20184 GCA_039877255.1 Loriculus beryllinus | reverse complement strand
CCATTGTGGGAGTTTTAAGACATGGGCAATTAGAAGACAGCTGACAGTAGTAGAGCATTCTTTAAAACCTTGTCAGTTTTCTTCTTGTGACACATGTTGATTTATAAGCACAGGCACAAAAAGTAGGGTGATTAAGGAATTTATTCTCATTTGTTGAATGCTGCAGGCAAATGTCTTCAATATTTAACCAAGAGATCAATGACAGCAAATTGTACACTGACAACCAGCTAGTTACTTCCCTTCAGGTGAATTACTGCTTTAAGTACTCTACTGTTACGAGGACAGTTCTCTCTCTTTATTTTCCTTTGTTTCCTGCACTTATTTTCCTCTCTGTTTTTATTACCTTTTATCCAAGAGCCTCCTTAAAAGGTAAAACTGGAATTACTTAGAAATGCAAAACAGCTAGTTGCTACCATGTCATATATCAGTCAAGCTGTAGTAAGGAGCTGCATGTTTCAGTTTCATATATGTTGATAACTGTAATTTTAAAATGACGTATAGAGCCCAGAGTATAGAAAGGTATTTCAGCAGGATCTGTCTGAAGTCTCCTCAGAAGGGCAATGATGTTTCACTTGTGACACCATTTTGTCCTTCATAGGGCTAAGAATTTACCAAGTATTGCTACTAGCCAGTATGAGAGGGGACATAGTCCCTGTAAAAAGGATGTCAGCATTTCCAATGATGTGGTAGTCTTTTTGACTTCCGTAAGGTCAGAATGACATTCTATATAACTTTTTTCATAAGATGTGGGTAGCAATTAGAGAAATGCCTTGTGTCGTATTTTCTCCTAGTTACGGGAAATGCGACAGTAGTTGTGAAATTCTTTAAATAGCTACCAAGCTGGACGCAGTACATTTCAAAAGTCATTGTATACCTTAGAAAATGATCATCTTTTCATCTTTTGTGCCCTTGTAGTTAGGAAAGTGGGAACACATTGTCAACTTACAGAGTTGTACATGAGAATTATTTGGGCAGTTGTTTTTTCTGTACGGTTAGAGATAAGGGGCTTTTGATCATTCTTAGCCAAATTAATGAAATCCTGAATTGTACACCTCTAAATTCTAAGAAGCTGATCCATGCAGCAGATGACCAGCTTACGTCATGCCAGCATTCAGAGAAGCCACAATCTTGTCTCTCTAGCAGCCTATATATTGCTACTGCCAATTTTGTCAAGACATGGCCTTGTTTGCAAAGCTCTCATATGCCAGTCACTCTTACTAGAGCTTGACAGATTATTCTTCTCAAGGAATGAAACAGTATTTTCCACAGCTATCTTCAGCAATTACTCCTCCAAGTGCAAACAAGGAAACAACAGAGAAACAGTTTCAAATTAAGAAGGAATTGTAAAAAAAAAAAAAAATTAAAAAGCTATCATCAAAATATATACTTGAATATAAACTGCATCTTACTGCCCTTTGTACACGTTCTGTCATGTCCTAGGAGCTCCGATCTGTGGTGTAGGATCGTATTGTGCTTTTTGCTCTATAAACATAAACCAAAAAGATGTTTCCTGTAACGTGCTCTCTACTATCCTATATTTTATGTTCTGAAAATCACTTTACGAAAGACTACTAAGAAAATGAATAATCATTCTTTGTCCTGATATGCGCCTTTCTTAGTTAAGAGATCTATAAATAGTCTCTTGAAAATTGATTTTTCAAAATTTCCGTAGAGAATGTTTTTGGGAAGTTCTTTATTTCCAGGCAATTTTATTGCTTTCAAGAAATATGATTTCAGAGAAAATTTTCTTACCAGAACTGATTGCATTAATGCAGAAGGAAAAAGTAGTAGCGGAATAAAACATAATACTGTGTAACTAAAAGAACTTACTAAATGAGCTCTGAAGACGTGCCTATAAATATGAGAAGACACTAGAAAAATAGGTTTCTTAATTACAAATTTATTTCAGTCTTCATTATGCATTGCAAACATTTTTACCCCTAAATTTAAAGGTTATACTTCCATTGATTTCACTACACCCTGTTGATTATTAAATGCTGTCATGATAGCATGGAAAAATATACTTGATCAAAGAGACATGTAGGGCAGGATATAAATCAAAGTAGCAATTTTGGCTGCAAGAAAATTCTAGCAGTTCAAATACACAAAGGATTTGTGCCTGTGTCCTAGGCATGTTGGTTAATTCTCAGTATGTCTTTGATGGACATTTGCAATCAGCGACACTCTCATGAATTACTGTATCTAGTAATAAGAACCTGAGAAGAATGTTCTGGGGTCAGATCAGATGTTAATCTAGTCTGACATCCAGTGTTTGTGGCACCTGCTTAGGAAAGAAAGTAACAGTGATATTTCCCCTGGCATGTTTATCCAGTTTCTGTGTTTAGTAGTTTAAGTACATCCTGATATAAAGTCCATTTTATGACTCTGGATATGCTATACTGTTAGTTTATCTATATTGTTTCTTCCCTCAGTTGGATATTTATATGCAATTTTTCCATTTGTCACATAGTCCATGAACATTATACAAAATAGAAAGCTTAAAGTCCAAATGGAGGTGAGAACATGTGGTTCAGCCACTTCAGTGAGATCACCAGAAATATCCCAAAAATATGTGGGTAGCCTTTGCACACCACATCAGTGGGCATATAGATCACATGCTTCTGTGCATAAACCCATACTTATGATTTCTCATACAATCAATTTTTTAATCATTCTGCTTATGAGCCCATATATATTCACATACGTATACATATACATTTGCACATTTTTAATGATTTCCACAATTATCTCTGCACATGTGACCTTCTATGGATTTCTGTAACTCTAAAACTGGAAAGAAAAAGCAAAAAATGAAATTCATTGAATACGAAATCCAGTATAGAGCATTTCCCCAAATACAGTAAGAAGTGTAGAGAAATGTGCAAGAGAAAAAGTTCAACTCTTAGCTTCAAACAGAAAAGTTTTTTCCTTTATTATGTAATGTACTATTGGAAATAGTTATTGGCATGATATCAAGGAATTTTTTGTTCCTGTGATTGTGTCACTGGACTGCATCAAGTAATCACAATTCCACAAAGCTGTTTTCCCTGTTTCAAGTAGCTGCAACCTCTGCTTCAACTCCAGCAGAAGCTGCCAAGCAATAGGCTGAAAAAGGTATTTAAAAATATAAAGTGAAACAAGTTGCAGTTATCTCCTGGATCAAAGAACATTTTTTGTTCCATCATTAGTAGGTTAAGCATTCCTCACCTTCCAGATTCCTTGGTCTTCCTTCAAATATACTTAACCTCCTTATAAAAGATGAAAAAATTGCTGAGATCATTTATGCACACCTTTCACTTTATTTTTTCTCATTTGTGCTCATTTTCCTTTTATTCCTATCGGTGTTGTAGTGACATGACATAATTCCAGTCAGTTATTTGCAGCCTATTAGTCTGAAAACTACACAGACAATATATATTTGACAGCAACCAGCTGGGTTGGTAATCCATAATTTGTTGATAGCAGTAGACATAGAGCATTAGGGGATTGTAAATGAGGTGCTGAGATAGTTATAATTACAGTCAAACTCAGCAGCATTGCCAGAGTTAAGGACCCAAGTCTGCTTTAAAGTCTTTCAGTGGTTTATGCAATTCAGCTAGGCTAATTTGCAGTTGAATGAAACCTGACATGGAAATTGTCAGCTCACATGCAGATTTCCTTCTGAAAGGGGTTCAAACAAGAACCTAGAACACAGCAGACATTAGAGAGGAAGTTCATTTTGCCAAATATGGTTAAGTAATAAATCAGGCATAGGCATTTACAGCTTCCAGGAATTTATTTTTGAATGATTTGCAGCTTTGTTTTTAAAATACATTGTCAATGAAAAGGTACTTTTTGTTACCACATCATGAAGCTAGCTGTCAAGCAGCAGGCACTCCACATAAATCAGTGAAATGGCAGTGGTACAGAATGGTGTGAGAGGACAACCAGAAAAGAGCAGTTTAACTTTGGAATTGGTTCTTGGTCCCTGTACGAGTAGCTGTAAATGGCTAATGTTAACATTATTCACTCTTTTAAGCAACACTGAGGCTTGGTCTCCTAAAAGGTCACAGTAGTTGAAAGCAAGGAGGGAATTAGCAGTGGCTCTAAAACTTCAAATTGATATTAAATGAAGTTTTCAGCAGTGATGTGGCTGTATTTCTTAGAATGTCAGATTACTTTATGGGCCTTCACTCACTTCGTTTGGAGCTTTCTCTGTATTGCAAATTCAGAAGTTGAAGAAGAGGTCACCAGCCAATCAACACAGCAAATTGATTGTAATTACTCCAGTTCCCAAAGGTAATAACATTTTCCTTCGAGTGACAGGTCTGCATAGCCTTGTGGTAACCAAGGTCACTGAACAACTTGAATCCTATCTAAATATTGCACCATAGGAAAGGAAATCCTGCTCTAAGAAGACCTTTTCCTTGATTAAAACCTTTGGAGTTCAACTTCAAGTCCTTGCTCAGTTCAGATTCCACTTTGGTGTATTTAACTTATTGTACTGTATGCCTGTACTTACTGTTATGTATTTATTTTATCAGAAAAAAACCCTAAATGATTGGATTAAGTGTTTGCTATTGAAGTTTAATGTTACTTTTCTGCAATGTAATAAAATATCATCTTCTGGATTATGCTTTTTCTCTTCAGGATCCTTTGGCTGCTGTTTTACAAATGTACTATTGAATTTGTGGGGATGGATAATATGTTAGATTTTAATAGAGAACTATGCTCACACTAAATAGAGCAAATTTGCAATCATTTCTTTGGGCACACATCTCTAGTTGTGATCTCAAGGTTCTTATGTAGCTGGCACTCACAGTGATGGATTTGCTACTCAGAGGTTGCAAAATGAAATATAAAGTGTTACAGGCAGTGATGACCTGGGCAGCACAACATTCAAGCTTTTTTCAATTATAAGGAGAAATTGGATGTATTTCATTTATGTCACTTTATTTATAGAATCTGCTTTCCTGAATATGGGGTGAATTAAATAGGGGCATTTTGTGCTAATTACCTCAAGTCTTTTACCACTAGCTCTTGGCACCTCTTGCTATAGTAACGTCTTATTCCTGGTTCTGAGTTTGCACTGATCATATTATGCAATTTATGGAAACTTAGCATCCAGTGGTATTGGAATGCTTAGTCCCAGTTTATTACTGCATGAAAGAAACTTTTGTTAGATGAACAAACTTGAATTCTGTGAATGAAACAGCTATCTCTGTGGCACATTTTATTGATAGTATTCCTTGGTCAGCTATACCGAGCTAAGTACTCAGCTATGAACCTTGGTTCTCTCCGTGCGCTAATACTGAAACAGCCTAGGTAAGCTTTCATGCTAAAAAGTCTACAAAAATAATATAGAATGTTTGACACTCCTTTCCCTATCTTACTTTCCACTCCTCCCTTCTCTCCCTTAGTTGGTGTTGCTTTGTGTTTTTCTCTCTTTTATGTAAGTGTATTCCAGCTTAAATGGAAAGTACTGTATAGTGCTTGTGGTAGTTTGGATTCTTGATGGAAATAGTACACACTTTTTGTGTATATGCAACCTGAAGGAAACGAGAGGGGCTGCTGGTGAGAAATTGTTATTTGTACTCAGTACTTTTTTCTTGAAATTAAGTAAAAAGTAGGTACATAGGTGTTACTGGTGCCAGTTTTGAGAGGGCTATTCTAAATTAAATAATAATCACTATTAGAATGGGTAGGAAAAGAAAAATAGGGGTGGGACTTTCCAAAGACCTTCAAGGATGCTGTTTTCCAGAATCTGTTTCAGAAACTTGAAACTTCATGAGGTCTGTGTTGTGAGTTAGCTCTGTGGGTTAACCTCTGTTGTTTAGAGCTGCACTTAAGTGTCTTTGGTTTTCTTCTGGACTAGAACTGTAGCACTGAAGAATCCTTGGAAAAATCAGTTCCCTTCAGAAAGAGGGGCTGCGTGGTGTCAGTGAATTCCATTGGAGTTTTATGTTTTACACAATAGTGACAGAATTCCATATTTTGAGTAGGTCTGTGTAGGTCCATGCTCTGCTATGAGTGCCCTAACGAAGGCTGCATGAATCTCTTACAAAGTACATTCATGGTGCAATTAAGGGAACGTGCCAGTTTTTTTTCCCAGAGCATGTAAGTAAACTACAACCAGTTTGATCATAGAAATGTGTTGCCTCTGAAAAGAGGTGTGATTTATGTATCTTCTTGATCTATCTTATTGGTAAATGTTATCAGACACTTGAGCTGTCTTATTTTTCAGACAAAAATGAGTGAGTGGAGTTTCTTGAATGAAATGCAGATCCTTGAATTTGGTCTCAGTTTTTTCTCAAGTTCCCAATTAGCTTTTAAAGATGTTTGTTGACACTGTTACTTACTTTGCTTCAATCAGCTACATATTTCTAAGAAGTTTAACAGATTTCTCTGTTGCTGTGAGAATTCATTCTCGTTACTGTATCCTTATGTGTTGCATGAAGTACCTGGTAAATTGCAAATTATGTTCTTTCCCCCACATGGACAGCTCCTAAGGTCTCCTGAGTTAGAGTTGTGCTCAAGCAATAAAGTTGAAGAAAATATGGAATTATCAAAAAGTCTTTGTTAATTTACTGTCTTCACTTGGGATTATGACTCCTTAAACTACAAGAATTAGACTTAGCAAAGGGAACCTACACTTAAAAGCTGCTAGCCTGTAACTGTTACTGGTTTTATTTGAGTGGGGAACGTGAGGAAACAACCCCCGAACTCTTCAAAGCTTGAAAAACACTAAAATCTCTCAGTTCTTTGTCCATACTTCATTACTCTTTGTTGGTGATAAAAGCTTTTCAGATTTCTGCTCTCAATTTCATGGCTGTTTAATCCAAATCAGGATTTAAGCATACCCTGTGGAATAATAGGTTTTGCCTACAAAGGGAAAATTCTGCAAGTAAAGTAAGCTTGTATTCATCCATGTAATTTGTTCTAAGTGCTCTCTCTAAACTAACTCCTTACATACACAATTTCAGAACTTGTGTCCACCATATGTTATGCAGAAGTACCCATGCTAGCTTCAGAATCGAAGCAGTACAGTTATGTCACAGATACATTGCAATGAAGTTGCATGTAGCTATACTCCTTTCAGATTGATCTGGTTAATAGCTCTTCATAATGTCTGGTCAATGCCCAGCTTTGTCAGAGGTAGCTGCGGGCTGCCTGTGCTCTATGCTGACATGGTGTAGATATACTCCTATGTTTTTCAATAAAAGAGTATGTAATCTTGCTCAGATTGAACTAGGATTGTGTGTAGTGGGGAATTCTCACAAATTATTTAGTCCACTGTGTATTCCACACAGGTAAGTGTATGATGTAGCTTCTCTGTTTAGGCAAACTAGCAGTCTTCTGTTTGTTTAGGATCTGTGGAAAGAATAATCTCTTGTATTTGTTATATATTAATGACACTGCACAAGCTATACTTCATGATGCACTTGGGTGCAATAACTTAGCTGGATGGTTGAATACAATTTAAGTATGCAAAGAGAATGGAGTAATGGACTATCTTCAAGGACCAGCTAATGCCTTTATTTATAGTTATGTCATACTATCTAAATTTGTGAAGACTGTCACACTGTTTTGTTGAAATGTAGCATTTTAGATTTAATTATGAAAGGACCTTGGTATTTGTGGAAATACGTTACTCTGATCTGTGTTTGTTTTGTCCTGGGACCTGTTTGTGAGTTTGAACCTCTAATTTGATGCAAAGCTTAATCTGAGTAACAGTTTTCAGTGGAAGAAAACCAGTATTGTGTAGGGATGTTGAGTCAAGTGTTGGCTTCTGCATGGTGGACATTCTTTTCTCTTCTGACCAGTTAATTGGCAATACTGGTTTTAGTAATTCTGGGGACTCATAGTTACACAATTAATTTGCAGATGGATATCTGTCTAACCTCCTTGAGGTATTTACTTAGAATACCAGCTGGACAGAAGCACCAAGGACTGGTTGAACTCTCCTTATTTCCTAGAGATTAACTGCAATGTTGTAGGCAAAGCTTGTCCATCTATTTCTGGAAAAGTGTATGGCCCAGAACATCTAGTCCATTCACTTTCTGACAAATAGCAACATAACCAATTGTGTGTGTTGTGGCCCCAAGGAGTATCTGCTGCCATTGAGGAATTTTCATTCCTTCCAAATTTTATTTAAATGCGGTTTGTTTTTAACTCTCCCTGGAGAGTTTCAGAGACACTTCTATTCATATACAATGGAAGATACTTGTTTTTCTGATACTTTCAGTCACTTCAATCAATACGATTGTCAGCAGCTAGTTAAAAATAGACTTGGACATAACTACATTTTTTCATCTACAATCTGCTGTGCTTGTTTCTAAGTCATTTTGCTGCTCTCCCATCTGCTTTTATTCATTACAGGAAATTTAAATAACCTATTTAGTCTGAATATAACGTTCATGTCCTTTGTATTTGTAAAAGCAGTCATCTCAAAGAAGTCATTAGATTTACTGTTAACCTTTAATGTAATCTGTAAACATGATGAATTATTCTGTGAGCTGTCTGAAGTTTGTATATGACATTTCTATGCCAGACCTGTTAGCAAAGTAGTCGTGCATTTACAGTTTCAGGACAACACATCCATTTTCTGAGGTTTTGAGGATGTTACCATGAAGTGGTTTTTGTATTACACTGCTGTTTTTCTTACTCTTGAATATTTTCAGACTAATATCAAACATGACAGGACTTCAGCTTGGAGTCATACTGTCTACTAATACTGCTCAACTTAAGTTTCAAGCACTGTAATACTCTTTTTTTTATTTTCTTTCTTTTTATTTATTTTTTTTCCTGGACGAGCTGGAGACATTAAACATTTATCACTTTACTTTGCAGTACCTTTTCCTTCCAGCACTCACTGGGTACTGTGGAGCATGAGTCAGTGTAATGATTTGCTGCAACAGCATCTGTGACTCGGTAGACAACCTGCTTAATAAATGTTTACTGGTTTAAATTACAGATTATACACATGCATGAGATATTGAAATAAATTAAATCAGAGCTGGTTATGCATCTGTCTACACTTGACTATATGTCTAAAATTATTAGGGCAATATTTGAAGCAAAGCAAAAGGGTTAACAGGTTAAGAGAGCGTTTGGTGGATTGCTGGGATTCTTTCTGAAGGTGCTAATCAGCTGCAGCACCCCCAGAAAGTGGTTTCTGATTATACCCCGAAAAAACTGTAGACAGATTTTCAAGTACTTACTTTCTGTACATTTTTGAGGACCTTTACCTTGTAGGAAAGTGCTACAGGGTACAGCTGGTGCAAGCAGCAGAGGCACTGATCATATGACCCAGCAGTAAGTTTGGCTTTATGCCTCTTTGCTTTGTGACATATTTCCATAGCCATATTGTATGAGAAATTAATTTTTCTCACCCTCAATAAGCTGTTGACTCCAATCAACTATTAGAGGTACAGAGCATGTAGCTATAGCAATTTTCTTACACATTTTGTGCACAATTACAGTTTTCCTTATTATTGTTCCTGACCTTTATCCTTCATCTGTCCCCAAGAGACTGGTTTAGAGGTCTGTCACATATGGAGGACCTAATTATGTTCATAACAAAGGCCCATCCAAAAGCTCAATTTTTTGAAATCACTGCCTTTCAGTGATGATTTCTAGACTCTATTGCCAATAGCTGCATTTCTGTGTGACTTCTTTAACTATTTAAAATAATACAGATATAACTCAGACACAATTTATCTGTGGGATTTAGAGTTTCAGATCATCTGTTTCAGAAGTTCTGTTCCTAAGGTAAGCTGTATTTATTGCAGAGTGATGTGTGTAGATAGCAGTATTATTTTATATTAATTTTACAAAGTATCCAGTTTTGCTGACGATCATGTTCTGCAGTATAAAACAGTGGATCATGTTTATGATTGTGCTTACAAACGGAAACAAGTTTGTAGTTCCAGCTCTGTGATACTTTTCAGCAGTAACTTGCCCCAAGAGTTCACATAAGCAATCTTCAGGATCCAATTTTTAGGTGATGGCTAGATGTTTCAGGATGGATATTTCTGCTTTTTCAACTTTTTGGTCTTGTACAGATCTTGCGTACAGATCTGGTCATAACCAGCTGTTTCTTCCTGAAAAAAATTCTATCAGTTTTTCTTCCACGAGGGTTAATCCTGTGATTCTCTAGCCTCACAGTACTTTCTAAGGGAACAAATGGAGGATGCTGAATGATGTCTGAAGTGATGTACATTAGGAGAGTTTCTTACTTCTGTACTGTTGTTATTATCCGTGTTTAGGTGAGTTCTGCTTGATTTTTTTTTTTGAGGAGTTTGCACATCAGATCCTCACATAAAGAACCCAAATCTCATAGCAAGGTGAGGCATAAGATGAACAACAGACATCAACATTTCCTCTTAATTGGCTTCAGAATTAATGTAGGCAGGACAATCAGAGCAGCATAACTGTACCCAGTCATTCACTTGCATAGCTTACATGTCCCGCTCAGGGTTGGGGGTGTTGCTACCAGCCACCTTGAAGGAGCACGGAACACTCCAGGATGTTTGTCTAAGGATGAAGATGCAGCCAGTTCAGAGCACCTTGTGCTGTTAGAGCTGCCCACATGGGCTTGACTGTGGTTCTAACTTTTCTCAGTGAATATCACAGAATCATAGAAAGGTTTTGGTTGCAAGTGACCTTAAAGATCATCTAGTGCCAACCCCCTGCCACGGGCAGGGACACCTTCCACTAGACCAGGTTGCTCCAACCAGTCCAACCTGGCCTTGAACACTTGCAGGGATGGGGTGTCCACAGCTTTTCTGGGCAACCTGTTCCAGGGTATTACCCCCCTCATAGTGAAAAATTTTTCCTTAATGTCTAATCTAAATCTACCCTCTTTCAGCTTAAAGCCGTTCCTCCTTGTCCTGTCACTACATGTCCTTGTAAAAAACATGAGCAAAAGCCAGCAGGCATAAGATGTGGGAGGCGGGAGATGGATGAGAGGCCATGGTGAGGCTCTTGATGTGGTTCTGTGTAATTGGGGTTCTCATTTCCACATGTGTTGTCCAGGTGAGAGTACTGGTAAGCTTGAATGGTGACCTGGGCAAAAGAGCTGGTCCAACTGAATCATAGAATCATAGAATCAGCTACGTTGAAAAATACCTTGAAGATCATCGGGTCTGACCATTACCCCAGGACTGTCAAGTCCACCACTAAACCATAGAATCATAGAATAGTTAGGGTTGGAAAGGACCTTAAGATCATCTAGTTCCTCATCTACCTGTTTTTTGAACACTTTCAGGGACAATGATTACACTGCTTCTTTGAGCATCCTATTCCAATACCTGATCACCCTTTTGGTGAAGAAATTTTTCCTAATATCCAATCTAAACCTCCCCAGCACAGCTTGAGGTCATCACCTTTTGTTCTATCCCTTGTTACTTGAGAGAAGAGACCAACCTCCATATCACTACAACCTCCTTTCTGGTACCTCTAAAGAGTAATAAGGTCCCCCTCAGCCTTCTCTTCTCCAGACTAAACAACCGCCAACTCCCATCCCCACACTTTTATGTTTAGAACATACGGAGTTGTATGCTATGCTAAAAAATGAAGTTGTATCAGTTCCACTGTTTGATTTACAGGCTGATTTGGCACAGACTGATAGTGATGAAGCTGGTGCGACGGTGAGGCAAGGAGAAAGAGCAGTGACTGGCTTAAGCTAGTTATTGGACTGTATTCTCAGTGTCTTTATAGAGTTGCTTAGTTGTCATGATGCTCCATCTGATTTGTACATTTACACGAGAGAATCTCATTTACTCCTCATAATTATTTTACATTTGGGTTTACTTAAATTTTTTTTGTCATATAGTCTTTATGTGACTGCAGTATAAAGAGCTTTCTCCTGGATCTTCGTAAATTGTTCAGTTGGTATTTTGGATCTAAATCTCTTGTTTGTAGATATATTGATTTAACTTACTGAATGGTTTTATTCTATTTAGTATATGAAGATGAATGTTCATGTTAGCAAAAAGGGAAGTTTAATGTTCCCTGTTTAATCAACTATGATATCTTTTACTAATTATGCTGGCTGACAGATGAGGTTTGGAAATGTCAGCTGCCTTCCATGAGTCTTTGGTACCATTCGTAGACATAAATACTAATAATGCTTACTTCAGAAAGGTGTGGCATGGCTTAATTAATGTTTGCAAATTATTCTGATACTGTAAGATGCCAAACAGTCTGGTGCAGCAATTAATGTTGCCAGTGTTAGGTATCATCCAATTTCTGTATTACATATTCATATTCTTTAATAAGGGAAAGGAAGCAGAATGTAATGTTCACTGATGTTTTTAAATCTTTTATTAGAGCTAATGTCTTATTAATAGCCTTGAAAGCTTTGGAAATATGAGGTTCTTTTTCTGCTACTTTTGAAGTCTAAAGACTGTAAAGAGGAGCTATTACTGCTTCATAAACAGTTTCTGGGATGAATTTGCAGATTTACTCATGTCTCATCTTGGGGTAGACCTAGAAATACTATTTCATGAATATGTAGAGTATGTTTGTTATCATTTTTTTTATCCTTTAGGTTTACAGCAAATTCCTACTTTATTCAGAAGGTGTCCTGCTGTGGAATGCTCACTATATAGCATATGCATGTTTTTTTGGCAACTCAGACTTCATTACTTATTGAAATGAATCTAAAAGCATAGTATTACTATGCTTTGAAAGCATTAAATGACATTTGTAGTTCCTCTGTTCTTCTTTACAATGTCTATTAGATATTTTTTTAATTTTCTGACACCAGTTTTATATCTACCATTCATGATTTTGCTTGCCACACCACAGACAATTTTCTGTTGAGTCAGCTCCATTCCACTTTCTGTATAAATTCCTAGGCTAAGTCCTTTTTACTCAGAGATCTTTAGAACTATGCTTAGTTTTGACGGTTTATCATCTTTATTACACTGTTGCTTCTCTTCAGTTCTCATGGTTGCACTATACCAGTCTATATTTTGTTCCTGTATTGAAATGAGGTGTAATATAGGAAAAGAATGGTAGAATCTCATAGCTGAGATAAAGCAGGATTTAGAAGAATCTATGTAATACTGCAGGAAATTTGGTGCTATTGTGAGTGGCAGATATGCCTACATGAAATAGATACTTCAGTATAACCTTAACCGAGTTAAGTGGGCAGGTGTATCATTAATAAACTTGGAAGGGAAAATGAACAGAAATTTGCACAGTGTTCAAACCATTCATGCAACTGAAATGAGAATGTAAACCATGTATAAAAGTTATTGAGGAAAATACCAATGGTCATGAAAATAAAATTGATCTCTCAAATTTACTCAATGCATTGCTGTAGAGCAGACTAAATATACTATAAACTTATTTTTTTAAAAAAGGCATTATGCAAAATGTATTTTAAATAGGTGTAGAAATAGTCATATAATTTTAATGTGAGAAAAACTGATAGAAGAATCTGGAGTTCTGCTACAATGGGTATTTGCCTCCATGCTTATTTGGCACACTTAGTACTAGACAGATTGCTAAAAATGAGTTCAGTAAAAAGTGTTGAAAATAAAGTACTGAGATATTGGGAATGTACCAAAAAGTGATTGTAGCTTGGCTATAATTAAAGATGATACTGTTTACAAATGCATCAAGAAGGGAGCAATGCTTAAAGAATTGTATGGATTGAATACAAAAGTCTTTTAAAATACATTAAAATCATTAAAATACAACACAACATGATTTCCAATACAAAAGACTGAAGGCTAAAAGTTGTTATCTATTTTTGTAACAGAAATTGCTTCATAAAACAGACTACCTAGGATAAGGTAAGTAAGAGCGGAATGAAAATTTCTACATGCACTTTACTTTAATAAGCACATGAACAATAGCATAGAAGTGGAAAAGGAAATGTTGGCTTGATGGATGTAGACAGTAAAAAAATCCCAAACACAGTAATATTGATTTTGATTGCAGAATTTGGATGTCTGATATGATGTGCATTAATAAAAATCAAGTTGTGAGCAGGTAGCTGCCATTTTCTTTCCATGTGAAAGCGCAATTTTACTGGATGGTTTCCTGTGATTTTGCTGCCAGTATTTGTGAATGTGATTTTGTTGTGATGTTTGAAATTAGATACTTCTTGTCAGCCGTGAGCCTATGCTATACTTTCTCAGTGTAAAAGTGAAAAGTTGAGATCATAACCTCACACAGTGAAGTGGGTGTCCGCATTGCAAACCGAATCACACAGCCCAATGTTTTCTCTAACACACTTGCCTGTCTTCTCAGCAGTCTGCTGAGATAAAACCAAAAAACTGTAGATTCCTGTTGAATCAGTCCTCTACTATCACACTTAAATGCATAATTTTATTTCTTTTATTGGTATTTTTTAAACTTTTCTATTCTGTCCCACTTTTCACCCGTTATAACATGGTTCCTTCAAGAATAAGAATGGCTAAACTGTCTGTTCTCTTGGATATCATGGTAGAAGGTGAGGTTCAGGATGCAGCATATGTGCACTTTGTAATGTTCAGAGACTGAAGGTGAAGTTTGGCTCATGTGCTTCTGCACTAGAACCTCAAGTGCAGAACAAAAATCAGTCAGGAAGTCTAAGCAATTGTAAATAATGGAGATGTTCAGTGTAGCTACGCTAGTACTATTTTTTCAGTTACAAAGATTCCCTCTTTTACTTGGAGACACATTTTTCATTTCATCATTAAGGCCTGTCTTCTGTATTCCATTTCTCATTTCCTCCTGTATTAGTTATTCATAACCTTTATATTTCTATGATTAGCACAGGCTACAACATTGTCTTTCTTTTTATCTTGCTCATTTTTACTCCAGCAGTGAAATCTACTCTGATTAGACTTAAGCAAATTCTTCATCATGTAGTAGCTTACATAGCCCTTAATGTTGACATTACTTTTTTACAATTCACTTATTCAGTCTTTTCCTGTGTAGTGCATACAGATGCAGATAATTTAGACCCTGTGCACCCACTTGATTTATACACATCTAAAACCAGACACACTTTTCAAATTCTTTACAGTAAAGTTAGGGTTTTTCCCCTTTAATATGACTAAAACATAGCAGTTTTGTCTTTACTTCAGTTTCACTTTTCCCCACCTATTAACTGTTAGTAGGATTCAAATGGTTGTCTGTTGAAACAAAATGTTTTTTACCACTTTCTCTTCCCCTTTCACATTGTTACCACTCACATTTTGTAGAGCAAAATTGACTTCAAGACTCAAGTATAAATATATATTGTATCAAAAGCAAACCCACTGGTTGGAATTAAAATTCCAAGGTAGATTCTGTGGAATAATAGGGTAAAATATAACACGTAAATATAAGAAATACTGTATGTGGGAATGTCACAGTAAAAATTCTGAGGAGCATCGTAATATCAAGTAAGATGAAAGTGGAAAGGATTGTTAGCGTGAAGATGAACATTAGAAAGGAATTGATAGAAAAGATTTAGTTACTTTAACACAAATATTCTTTCTTAATGTGCCTGACAAGAAGACCAGTTGGTTCAACTTTTTCCTGAAGAAGACATTGCTCATTGCCAGGTCTGTCAGCCTCTGATGAGAGTATCTAGCACACCAGAGGGTGTGTTGTGAACTTAGCTAAACTCACCACCATAATGAGGTGTGTGAATGTTTGTGTACCTGTGTAGTTTTTTCCTAAGTTCATAGATGTTTTATACATATTCTCTTCCCATCCTCGCACAGCTAGAAAGAGAAATCTAGATTTGTCATTTTTTCACAGATACCAACGTGTGCTATCTGCACGAACTTTTCATATTATTATTCTTTGAACTTGATATCAAGGCTGTATGTCAAAAAGAATCTGTTTTTGTCCATTTCTGTAATCCATCGTTTTAGAATAGAACTGTTCCTTAGAAAAGTAAAAGTATTAAGAGATGTTTTTCAGCCCAAGGAAAGCCTCCGTGTCTCTTCCAAAGACAGCTACAGACTTTTGCAAATTCCCAGCTTTTGGTGAAAGTGATGGTGAAAGGCAGAAGTTGTTGGAAATAGATGGAAGAAGATAAGCTGGAATGGGTCAAAGGTAGAGTGGTACTCTGGATACTGTTATGTTGCTCATACTTGATTTGATGTGCACTGCTTCTGGATCAGTTTGCTTTTGGAATTTGTTTTCTTGTTTATGGAACAGGTAATATGCAATGGTATGTAGGTGAAAATGCCAGATCATAAACTGCTGATGGGCCTCTGCCCTGCCTAATCATGCCTTCGGCTTGATAAATCTTTGTCATCTGCCCCCAAATGGGGACTGTACTGGGCCTGAGCTGTGGAAGACAGAAGTGCCATAGAGCAGCTGAACTTCTTCAGTGAGAAGAGAATGATTTACATATTACGTAACTTCTCCTTGACTTGGGGGGAATTTACTTGCCATTTATGCCCAAATCTCTTGAGGCAAAACTCACAGAAAGATTTGATACTGTCATCCTAGGAGTGATGTGGGCCAGGCAGAATGCCTGAATTATTTTATCGGGCTTCGAAAAAGCTTGGGTTTTTTAATATATGTAGTCATTAATATATTTTTATGACAAGGTATTGCTTGAAGATGATTAGTAGTATACTTGAAAACCATAATGGTTATTTATCTTTTCTTTCAACATAAAATAACTAGCTAAAACCAGGCCAGATTCCTGTTCCTGTGTTATATTAGAATTCTGAATACCAGATATGGGTGTGAGTGTTTTATTTGAGAATAAAAACATTCTCCTTTTTGTGAGAAATCCTTTGGAAATAATTCTATTTACTGTTTCTCTGCATTTTACTAATATCTCTGTCTACCTTGTATTGTTTTATGGAAAAGAGCGTTAAAAAATGAACATTTATGGCCCAAATGGTTCCATTTGCTTTTTACAGAACACACCTTGATGTCAATAATTTGCTAAAAAATTATTCTTAATGGAGATGCGGCCATAAGTACAACATTATGTTACAGAGAAACTGGAGCTTTATGAAGTGTGATGTTTTTACTGGAGGAGAAGTTTTCCAGGTGTGTGTCATGTACTCAAATCTGGTTTCACTTTAGAAAAAGGATTTTTATAATTTTTCAGTTAAATGAAAGTAGAAAGAGCACAAATTTGAAGCAGTTACTTTGATTATCAGAATACTGTTTCCCTGAACAGCAGATTACCATAACATTACTGTCTTCGAACTAAATGAAAAACATTTTCTGAAATTAAAAAGACAAGTATTTCAAGAAGCTAGTGCTTATAGATGACTTATAACAGAAATTGGTGAGATATTTTTGTTATCTACTGCTCTTTCTTTAGCAAAATACCAAACTCAATAAAAACAGAAGTTTAACTAACATATCTATATATACTGGCACTGATTTTACCTAAAATAGAACTATTTTCTTCATCCAGTTAGCCAAACCACATTATCTTTACTGAAAGAAAAGTTTCAGAACAATTTTATATAGAAATGGTCCAGAAATAAATCATCTAAATTCCCACTCATCATCATACTGATTTTTATGGTCCAAAGAGAATTATGATGAGAGTGACACTGTACCCTGGTAGAGAACCATATTCATCTGAGCAATGTAGGTCCCAGGCTTTGCTTTAATGAATGCTGAAGTGTTTTGTATGAAATGGAGCAGCTTTGATAGCATAAGCAGAAAGATGCTAAAGCTTTAAATAGTGTTTGATACGTTCTTCTCTTCCTAAAGTATATGGTCTCACCCATGGGTTGCAAGTTAAAAAAAAAACGTTATTTTAGGATTCTTGGTATTGCTGTATCAGCTAGCACTGCTAGTAACGAACCAGGTATCTATTGTGTTAAGCTCTGAATGAAGAAGTAATTCCTGCCTTAGAAAGCTAACCTAGTCTTTTGTATGCTATGGAAGGTTCAATAAAATCAGTTTTATGAAACTGAACAATACAGTATTGTAAACAGTATTACTCAGTATTGGGAATAGCTATTGAGCATTAAAGAAGATGAGAGAATAGACTATATATATATGTATATGTATAACACATTGACTTCAGCTTAAGGTTCTCAGCCTGCCTTATGAGAAAAGGCTGATAGAATTAGGTTTGTTCAGCCTTGAGAAGAGAAGGCTCAGGGGAGACCTTATCAACGTGTTCCAGTATTTAATGGGTGGCTACAAACAGGACAGAAGCTCCCTTTTTGCAATGAGTCACATGGAAAAGATGAGAGGTAATGGGCACAAATTTCTCTTAGGGAGATTCCAACTGAACACAAGAGGAAAATTTTTCACAGTAGGAACGATCAACCATTGGAATAAGCTCCCCAGGGAAATAGTGGATTTCTCAATACTGAACACTGATGATTCGACTGGACTGGACTGTTTGAGGTCCCTTCCAACCCAGTAGGATGATACTCTGTCATGTGCCTGCTGGTTGTTGCAATTAACCTTGAACATATCAAACTTCTCTCAACTTCATTTTTCTAAGAAAGGTTTGGAAACTTAATTCATTCAGCCTTATCTTACTGGTTGTGTTCTTAGCACTTACTCCTTGTTCCAATCTTGGTGTTGCTTCTTTGCCTACCAATACCTGTCAACATAACACTGTTAATAAAGGTACTGCAAACTTTCAAAAGCTACAGCTGTTCTATTTTTGTTTTCTCCATATCTGGTTAAACTTCAAATCATTGCTAGGAACATTTTATTACGGTATTTCTTCTTTTTTTTTTTTTTTTTTTTTGGCCATTAAAAATACCAAATGTAAGTTCCCAAACATCTATTTTTCTCCTTTTCTTCCATGGAATAGTTAAAGTTATTCTGGAACCTTTTCTGATAATTGAATGACATTTAAGTAGTAACTGGACTTTGACATTTTCTGCTGGCCAAGGGGAACTTTTAGTGACTGGTCTATTGAATAACTGAGAAAATATATGTGTAGATTAAAAGATAAATGAAGTGCAATTTTCCTGCTTTGTGCACAGTCTTCAGAGGATATCTGGTATGGGTGGCTAAATTAATTCAGTAATATGACAATTTCTTTTTCCTTGGAAAATAAATATGACTAAGGATGATTTGAGAGGCAGATTCTCTACTAAAATGTAGGATGCCCCAGTTTGAAAGATTTTCCAGTAGAATTAGTGAGAAAAATCTTGCCTTCTCCTTTTGCTGTGTACTATCTTCTGAATATCATTACTTTATTTTTTACCAGATGTTTTTCAGACATCAATTCCTTGTTGCTGAGGCACTCTGATTTTCTTTTGTATTTTGCTAACAGACATAGTCCCTAGAGAAGACTTTCAATTACATTTAGATACTGCAGGCACTCCAATCACAGTGATAATCACTGCAGCTAAACCAGAGGACCAATTCAGGCCAATATCAGTTGCCCCTGTGTGCAAGGGGAAAAGCAAACAAGAGGCACAAAGAGCAACCCCTAAAGTGAAGAAAGATGAAGAACCAATGCATTTACTACATGAGACAGCATCTGAACAAGTGTAAAGGTATATTGAAAAATGTAGGATCTGAGCATGACGTGAATCGCATGGAATAAGGGGTGGATACTGTACTGGGTTCAGCAGTAGCAGTCAGTTTTTCTCCTTCTTAGCTGGTGCAGTGCTGTGGTTTTGACTTTCAGCCTGGGAGCAATGCTGATAACACCGACGATGTTTTTAGTTGTTGCTAAGTAATGTTTACTCTGACCAAGAACTTTCTGAGTCTCATGCTCTGCCAGGGAGGAGTGGAAGCTGATAGAAAGGAGGGACAGGACACCTGACCCAAACTACTCAAAGGGGTATTTCATACCACAGCACATCATGCCAAGTGTACAAACTGGGGGCAGTAACCTGAAGGGCTAGATCGCTGCTTGGGTCAGGCTGTGTATCGGTCAGTAGGTGATGAGCGGTTGTATTCTCTTCCCTTGCCATTCCCCTTATCATTATTATTATTGGTGACAGCAGTAGCGGTTTTGTGTTATACCTTAAAAAAATTTAAGCTTGTGAGGTGGGCTGATGCCAACCTTATGAAGTTTAACCATGACAAGTGCTAGGTCCTACACCTCGGTCGGAGCAATCCCAGGCATGATTACAGGTTGGGTAGAGAAGAGATCCAGAGCAGCCCTGTGAAGAAGGACTTGGGGGTATTGGTCGATGAGAAAGTGAACATGAGCTGGCTTCAGTGTGCACTTGCAGCCCAGAAATCCAACCGTATCCTGGGCTGCATCAAAAGGAGCGTGACCAGCAGGTCGAAGGAGGTGATCCT
>JBCJKH010054793.1:0-26074 GCA_039877255.1 Loriculus beryllinus | reverse complement strand
GGGAGAGGAAGGAAGGGAGGGAGAGGAAGGAAGGGAGGGAGAGGAAGGAAGGGAGGGAGAGGAAGGAAGGGAGGGAGAGGAAGGAAGGGAGGGAGGGAGGAGGGGAGGAAGGGAGGAAGGCAGGAAGGCAGGAAGGCAGGAAGGCAGGAAGGCAGGAAGGCAGGAAGGCAGGAAGGAAGGGAAAGAAAGCTATCAGCTTCTGGCAGGTCGCTTAACAGAAGTTTTGAGAGGCAAACCCAAACTCAGCAGGAATTCCTGGATTGTTGTCATCATTTCACAGCCAGAACATTGTCTGGTTTCCAAATCCTCTGGGAAGAGAACAAGTCCTAAAAGGTTTTTGGTTTTCTTTTTTGCCTGTGGTTAAACCCAGGCATGCCATTTGCTGCCCTCTAAGTGTGCCAATCCCTGGTATATGAACTGAGCAGATGCCTAACCTGGGCTGGTTAGCAATAGCATTAATTGGCTATTATCAGTGTTTCAGCTGCAGAAGTCAATACTTCTAAGTTTCCCTGGGTTCTCCAACAAAATCTCAGCAGACGTGGCAGTAGATCACCTGGCGACCAAGTCCGTGTTGCTCATGCTGCCCACAGCAATGATGGCCTTCCCAGATGGTATGCAGTGAAGTTTTTTGCACTATTTATGAGTCTTATTATTGTGTTTCAGATCAGGAAACTGCCTACATATGGCATGTTAACAGGAGCAAGTAGAGCTAGAAGTTGGGGGGGAAGGGGGTGTGTGAAGAAAATAAATTCAAAACTTGATCTGGGAAGGAAAAGAGAAGCTGATGAGTGGGACACATCATGGAGCTAATCAGACTAACCCAGATTACACAGAAACAGCAGCAGCTGGAGGAAGACCTGGTGGGGAAAATACAGTTTTAATAGTGCTGTCACAAAGCTTAGGTTTGGTTTGTAGCCTACAGTTTCATGCAGTGAAACTAACCACATCTCAGACTGCACTAAAGTAACGTAGAGAACATTATCTTAGTAAGGAATTTGAGCTGTGCAGTGAAAGAAGAAACAGGAGGAATTTTTTGACAACATGATAGATGTAAGAACTTTCAGTCAAAAAAAGTTACATGAACGGAGAGGTTGTATAATTGCTAATAGGACATTAGAATGTGTGAGGTTTGAAGGGGAAAAAGGATTTGGAAAGCACTCTTAGAACTTGCTTGAGTTGAGAGGCAAAATACAGGTCAGCTGGCCTTTAGGACAGAAGGTTAGATTACAGTTTGAGATGGATGCTACAGAGCATATGTAAAAAAATCATAAACCTAAAGGAACTTACAAAATGAAAACAATCTAGAAGATGCAATAAGCTATCCATAAAATGCAGTCAGAAAGACTTCGCAATAAGCAAGAGTGAAAGCATGCACAAAGTGCTACAGAAAGCAGAGACCAACACAGCTCCTAACATCTCCTTTGGATTTAATAAAGGGAAAGCCATTTGAAAAGAAAAAAATATAATAAAGGAGATCAAAGCTGAAGATACAGCCAAAAAATATGATTCCAAGAACATACAGTGAAATAAAGCTTCCCTTTGGGAAGGAATAAAGACACAGTTTCTTCCAGTGGTGGGGGATATCGTGTGTAGACACTTCCCAAGTATTTACAGGTTGAGCACTGGTGCACTGGTTAATTGTTCCTCTGATACTGCAGTAAAGGATGTAGTAGAGGATGTAAAACCTAAGCTTATTAAGGACAGCTTGGTAAGAATCAGGTCAGCTTTTATATTGCTCCTACCTGTAAACTAGATGTAAAAGGAAATTTGGAAAGACAGCTTGAGTCGCTCAGAGAAATAATGCCTAGAACTCAACACACCAGACAATATGCTCATCAAAAGAAAGACTGCAAAAGAATAGGTAAAACCAGAAGAAGTTTTTCCCTGAACCATAAAAGTCTGATTCTTACAAATCTGTCTCCTGCAGCCACAAACTGAGGACTACTGCCCTCCCCCAAACTCTCAGTCCCCCATCATTACCAGAGCTACAGATTGATCCGGGATCATTATTCCCTCAAGCCAGAAATAGCCTTGTTAAATAATGCAATCATTGAGCATGTCATGCTAAAAACAATACCTGTGTTTTTTTCACCTGTCACCTACACAGCGGTCATGCCAGGTTATGAGCTCAGGTTGATTTTTAGGAGTTTAAATGCTTTGGAAAATAACAAGCACGCTCAGTCCAGCATTAGGTTTCTGAAGTTTAATCATCCTGTCATAAATTCTGTCAAAACTGTTTAAAAGGATTCTTAAAAATGGTGAAAAGTCAAGTTTTGCACCAGTAAATTAAATGAAAGCCTGAAAACTTGCCGAGATGTTATTTAATAGAAAGCCTAGAACAAGTAACCCAACAGTGTAAAAGCTAGGGACACTGTGAAACCCTGACAGCACCACAGAAAAATCAATTAGAAATACACTATGATGAAAAGATCACTCAAGCTAACATCTTGGCAGGCAGAGACAAATACAGCACATCTAAGTATGCAGAAGAAATACATTATTTATATGGGTACAAAATGCAACTGATCCTTCTGAATTGTTGGAATCTCCTGTGAAGTGACTGGTAAAGAAATCACTGGGGAAGCTGCTGGTGCCTTCAGCAGTCTCTGCAGGAGATATGAATTGAGGCTGCTGCTCCAGGATAAGCCTATCCCAACATCTGCCCATCCAGCACTAGGCTGGCTGGCAGGGAAAGCAGCAAACTCCACAGGAATGTGCTTGGCTACTCCCGGAGTTCCTCAGGTTAGACCTTTCCCACCACCGTCTCAGTGACTCTGAAACTGCCAGTCCCATGCATTTGAGTCAGAAGATGTTTAGCCTTTTCTCAACAGGTCAGGGAGATCTTAAAACACTTTTCCTTTTTTAAGGGAAAAAATTAATTAAAAGACCACAGACCAGATCCACACTTCGTGCCTGCCAACAACTGCACATGTAGCTGATGGTTTGCAAGCATTTTTCATCTAAAGGGGTGCTGACGAATGCTTTCTGCTCAGTACTTCAGTGGCACCCAGGTACTCCATAGGTAGCTTGAGGTTCAGGTACGGAAGAAGTTTTAGCAAGTTTATAACACTGAATAAAACTGCCATGAAGAAGTATTCACAGATTAAGTCGCTTTTTGTTCTTACTAGTGGTTTCTGATCTTGGTGCCTCACTGATCAATATAATCCTGAATCTTTTACCATTCAAAGTTCTTCTGGAGTGTTGTTTTCAGGAATGACACAGTGGAAGATTGGAAGCCTGAGAGAGTGCGGGCTCCTCAAGGAACACTTCCACTTCAGATCTGGTACTCCACCACCTACAAAGCCCACGGTAGCTACACCTCAGCAATCCCACACCACAGTGCACTGTTACAGCTGCTCATACTCCAAAGCCCACCTTGCTGGAAACAGCTTTTTCCCACACAATGGATAGTTTCTTCTATCATGGCAGAGAACAACGGGGAAGATGGTTTGTACTCTAATACCAGAACCATTCACAAACATCTCCCAGCCCTTGTCCTGCCCAAGGGCTGGGCACACAACCTCCCCAACAAGCTGATGGAGCAAATCCATGCAACATTGCAAGAACCAAGGCAAGGAGACAGCTGGAAATGATCATTATTCAATCCCTCCCCATCCTCATGAGCCTACAAGCTGGGAGGCAGCAAGGGGAAGGTGATAGTGAGTTGTCCTGGATTCATCAGTAGCAGTCATTTTTCTCCTTCTTAGAAGCTGGTGCTTCCCAACTTTAGTTTGGGAACAGTGCTGACAACACTGATGTTTTTAGTTGTTACTCAGTAATGTTTACCCTGATCAAGGACTTTCTCAGTCTCATGCTCTGCCAGGGAGGAGGGGAAGCTGAGAGGAAGCAGAAAGAGGGCATCTGACCCAAACTAGCCAAAGAGGTATTCCATTCCACAGCACGTCATGTCCACTATATAAACTGGAGGCAGTTACCCAAAAGAGCTGGATGACTGCTCAGGAAGGGATGGGTATCAGTTGGCAGGTGGTGAGCAGCTGTTTTCTCTCCCCTTGTTATTTCCCTTATTGTTATTACTGGTGGTAGCAGTAGTGGTTTGTGTTATAACTTAGTTACTGGACTGTTCTCACCTCAGCCCGTGGGAGTTGCATTCTTTCAATTCTCCTCCCTATCTCTCCAGGAGCAAGGGGAGCGAAAAGGGGAGTGAGCAGCTGCATGATTCTGAGTTACCAGCTGGGCTTAAACCACAACACGGATGAAGGTGATTTTGGGTGAAGGCTCACTGGTGGTTGACAAGATTAGATCACTAACTTGCAAAAGAACAACCTTTAGGTTTCTGCAAAAGAAGTGGGACACAGAAGTGTACTAACTGTAGGAGCTCAAGGACTCATTGCAGTCAGCTGCCTTTCTGACACCTTCTAAGGGCACTGATTGTGCCTGAAGACAGCAGGCTTTACAAAAGCTGATGAGATCCTACACAAATCCCTATCTTGGTTCTTCCCACTCATGGCATGAACCACTTGTGAATTACAACAGCTTTTACAGCAAGACTGTTTCAAAATAAAGTATTAATTTTCATTTGAATGCTACTGGTCACCCCAAATGTTATTCCACCATCCACCAGGTTTCAAGTACTATGTCCATCAACCAAGCTGTCCCCTGTCCCTCAAAATGGGAGCAGCAGGGCAAATCAAAATAGCCACAAACAGCTTCAGTCTGCAGAGTGGGAAAGGGGGTGGTTGCACCAGTGGCCACCTCACACAAATCCTCTTTGCCCCACTGGACACTCCTGCAAGCACTGGCTCCACACCCCATGTGGGACACTGCCATGTGCAGTTATTCAGCAACTTCCTCATTGTCAGTACAATGGTCTGGTGGGGATCTAACTTCATCACCTGCAATGTGTCTGCTTCTCTTAACATCAACGCAGTGGAGACAGAGCAAGGACAGGGCACTATGGCAATGGGAAAACTTGACACAGAACAACATTGAGAAGAGCTGTCAGCAACGTGATCAGGAAACAAAGTTTCTTGCCAGCATTGATTAAAAATCCTCCAGGATGCAGGAGCTTCCTCCCGTTTACTGGAAAAACAGGCCATGATTCCTTCCTTGTGCACCATGATGCAGTTACTTTCACTTTTCCTCCTTCCACATTCCCCACCCAGTCTCCCTTTGACACATCAGCACCATCATAGGTAGGACTCATGCCTAAGTGACTGTTATCAGTGGGTCAAGTTAATCATACATTCAGCAGCGAGGCTTTCAAAAGTGGTAGGTGTCACGGCATCAGGGTACGCAAGGCAGGTACATCCTCATCTCAGGCTAGAAATAAGGTGGAGATTAAAGTCCCACACTTTCTGCTACCAAAAACCTATGCCCCAAAATCCTTCAGGGGGTTGATATTGGTTTGCTGAATTACAAAATGTTCTAAAGCTACTACTAAAATTGAATAGCATTAAAAAAAAATAAATGCATTAAAGTGTAATTTCTTCAGTGTAAATTCAAAGGAGAATCCAGCATTCATTACAGGATCCTACAGTAGGTATTGCTGCTGTACTCCAAGATATAGGCAGGGTAAATCTGGTGCTTCTCAAAGATGACAAAGATAGAAGGGTCTGTTGGGTCATCCACGCAGCTGTCATAAAGTCTGTTTGAATTGCTGTTTCTGAGTGGAGGACGAAGGTGTTGGGGGTTTCCCTGAACAAAGTCTCCCACAAGAACCTTAGCTACAAACATGCTGTAGCGACCACTTTGAGAGGAACAGAACTCATGAGAATAGCTGGCATCTCTGGCAAAGTAGCTTCCTAGAGACCAGAAAAAGAACACAGGAAAGACAGGATGTGAACCTAGGAACAAACATCTGCTATCGGCACTTTGGCAGCCAGCAGTTCAACAGCCCCAGGTAGCTCTATACATATCTTTGCCAGGTGTTCCCACATCAGCTTATTTTAAAGCATTGGCAGTCTCCAGCCACACTTTGTCACCAACATCCCAGTTCCAGCTAAGAGCTTTGCTGAAGAGCAGGTACCTGAGGCAAAGACAGCTGGTTTTACTACCTCCCAAACTGGGATTGATGTAGATTCTGCCTGCAGCAATGCAGATGCATGCAGGTGAGACTGCACTAATAGCAGAAGAGCAGGAGTCAGGGACACTCAATCACCTCACACCCACTAACCTGGCTGGGATCTGCAGCCTGTGCTGCTACAGCCCCTGAACCTACACTTCCACACTCATACCTTTCCCATACATTGTCCCGTGAGTCCCACACATCCTCCAGTCAAAGTTCTGCTCACAGATGGCAGTTATGTGGGACGGACTTGTCCCATGGAACAGGAGCTTCTCATCCACAAACTCCAATTTACTGAGCTTCTTCATCTGCTCCTTTTGCCTAGGGATAAAAAAAGAACGATGTGTTAGCCTGGTTCAAATGAGGACAATTTCCCAACAAAACTCCTCACACTTTTGGGTCACTGAGGAACAGTGACACAAAGCACTCTCAGTGGGGTTACTGCCTGCTTTGCACTCTGTTGGTATCCTGCTGCATAGCTGGCTCCTTCAAGCAAAACAAAATGTTCTCAGCATCGTTATGGACTGTGTCACCCACAGCTTCATACCACATGAGAGCATAAAGAGACAGACATCTCTTGACTGGTCAGTTCCCAGGTTATATAAATCCTGAATACACAAATATGATTATAAAACTGTGCTGTATGCTGTATGATGCCACAGTGAAGATTGCATAATAGCTACCCTTCTCTTTATCACATAAAAAGTCCTTTAAAAAAAAAAAACCACCAAAAAAACCAAACCAAAATCAAAATCCAACCAAACTCTTATGTGAAAGAGGCTAAAAGAAAAAGAATACATCTGAGATTTCACAGCTCAGACACGGTGAAGGAAAATAACTTTGTTTTATAATAACACTACTAAGGAAACGCCCCTCCACATCCCCCCGCAACATGCTAGGTTACATGATAAGAGGCTCATTTCTACATACACAGAAGAACAGAAACAACACCAAAAACCTGATCAATAAAAAGAGGAGCACCAGCAACTCCCAGAGCTGCCCCAGGGACCAGGGGGACACTTAGCACTGTGAGAGGTGGAAAGGGTGCAGAGCAGCTCATGGATATGAGGAAAACACTCCCTATGAGAGTGTGGGACTTGTTATGGGACAGAGGGAAAGAGTATTTGAGGATTGCACCGGACCTATAATGTCATGTTTAACAGAGGAACTGCAGGCGGGAGAAGGGAGGGACCAAGATGGTCTGAGGCGGAGCAAACATGGGAAAATCGGTGGATAAGGAAGTACAAAAAGCTAGTTGTGTAAAACCAGGCAACTGCCTAATCAGTAGGCTTGTCTGGCCATGCCCTGTGCCTGATCAATGCAGTCTGCCCTATCTTCTCATTAAACTCCATTTCTAACTCTTACCTGGGTGATGGACTCTCCAGTCTGTGTGTGTGTGCATGTATGTGAGTCTGGGTGCAGCACCGAGTAGGACATTGGGTCACAAGACGGTATGTCTGCAGCGCCAGCAACTGTAGCAAGCGAGGGTGTGAGTGTTAGTGTGTGATCACTAGCCAACATAAGCTGGACAGCCAGGGAGGAGGGTCACTGGCTTGGAAGCCAGCTTTCAGAGCAGTCGTAAGTCTGGACCAGATGCTGAAGCGACCAGAAGGTCTGAGCTTGCTTACCAAAGGGACCAGGGAGTCCAGACCAACCACTGTAGACATCATAAGTCCATAGAGATACATTTGCATACGTGTGTCTATGCAGAACATAACTGAAGACAAGAGGACCCAGGGGACAGCACGTGAGTATGGTGTCTAAGACCAGCTCCTAGGGAGCATGGATGTCAGGGACGCATGCATGTACGCATGTTCCAGTAACAGGTTTTCATCCCAACTGGCCAGAGGAAGGGGACAGCATGAGACCATTGGTGCTACTTATGATTGAATAAGTGCCATGCTGTCTGTGTTAGGGTTTGTGGCCAGCTGTGTGCATGCTCATGTTTTGTGTGTATGTGTGTGTGCACCTACTGGGAACACGTGCTAAGCCTCACTTCTAGCTGGACCTGGCAGACATATGCGTGGCAGTCTCACCTCTGCTGGGCTGCTGGATTTGGCAACTCCTAATGCAGATTATGGAGGACAACAGATCAGGAAATACCAGTCTTCTGCTACCATACGGGTAATGAAATTGAATAGATACAAACCACTGAAAAACTTGCCAAAGTGTTGGGTTCTGGATCCTCTGCAATCGGTGGATGAAGTAATCCTTCATGGTCTTCTCAAACAGGTTCTTAATTTTACTGTATTCAAGAGAAGTGCAGCTGACCTCTACCAACTAAAAATTTTAAAACATAAAAAATAAGGAATTACTGACAGTAACAACTCCTAGTCCTTCCAAAGGACTCACAAACCTCCTCAAGTCAGATGAAAAGCCCTACCATTAAAATCCCAAGCTGCTTCTGTCTTTCCAGTTAACCTTCCTCTCCCCACCTTCACGCTCACTCCCCACGTGGAACCACAGGCACTAATTGAGGGAAATGAGCTTCCTGTGGTGGACACATCTCCACATCTACATTATTTTTACTTCAGAGTAACCTAAAGATGAAATGCACAGCAGTGTTCAGGCTGGAAAAGAGTATCAGTTTCACCTTAATTTGACATCCCTAGCTCCTTCCCTACAGGGCTAAGTCCTAGTTTTTACTACACCAAATAACATTGGAGGAAATACTACAACACCCCCTTTAGATGCAGTTTATCAGAGGATCAGGTGCCTTCAGAGAGTGCAAAGGACAAGACCAGTAATGGCCGAAAGGGCCATTGGGGGTCTCAGAGAGCCTCCCAGGAGACACAGCTCTATTCTGAATGTGAAACTGTCAGCCTTGTTTCAACTCATAGTTACTTGTTTTGTAAGATCTGTTTAATAGCTAGGAACATCTCAATCGCCTTGGGTCATGTTCTCAGAAAAATGAGTACAGGATCCAGTTTGCCCTACAAATTGAAGAGCTGGAAAGACCTACCTTGAACCCTATATCAGGCAGTGCAGATTGGTCCCATTCTGGAGGACAAACAAAATGGGATAGAGTCGTGTTTGGCCTGCAGAAAAGAAAAAGGAGCAGGTCAGTCCAAATCTCTCTTCCAAAGAATGCAGCTGCTGGCGGTATGTCAGCCTTAGGGTATCCCCAGACTTTCATTTTTGTTTTACTTTCCACATAGCCATCATCCCTTTCTCAAGTCCAGATTTCCACACACATCCTACTGGCACTAATGCATGTCTTGGCAGGCAGGAGAGCTTCAAATGAGAAGTAGCATGCCCCTAGCCAGGTGGTTTATACAACTGCTCCAGCTAGACCTCCACATGTGCTGCTTGAACCTCTGCTGGGAAACAGAAGCATAAGCCCTCTCCCTCCATGTGGCCACTCAGCTCTCAGTCACTGGCCAGACCTATCCCCAGGACCAAGAATGTCAGAAGGCTGCGGTGGATAGCTGTGCCCTGCAGGCACTACTGCACCAGTCATTGCTTAACGACTTCCAGCTCTAATGCTCTCCTGCGCACATACGTGTTTTAATCCGGCAATAGGAGCATTAGAATCCATTCACGAGCTGCAGGGTTTTTTTCTTTTTGAATCAACCACACTCGGTTGAAGTAACCTTTAAATTGAACCGCTGGCTTCAAATTCACTGCCTGCTGGTGAGTTTCTAAAGTGAAGATAGCTCTTTTTAGAATAAAGCAGTAGCACAATTAAGTTGTACACCAGACATGCTCAAATCCTGTCAACTTCCTTTAAAAACAGCCATAAGATAAGGTATCCCAAATAAGTGCATCCAGTTCACTTCATTAGAAGGATTTACTTCTGCATTTTTATTTTACCCTCAGCTTTCCAGAGGATAGCATCTTTGTCTGCTCCACAGTTCTCAGGACTGACGACAGTCCCTTGTTCCTACACTGTGCACAGTTTATTTAGTATTGTCGGAGCATAAATCAAGGAATAAAATTCTTGGCACAGTTGTGTCAGCCCTATGTAGCCTGGCCTTGCACTCACAGAGAGAATTAACCTACTCAAGGGGTCTCTTACAGCTGCCAGACTGTCACCAAACATCCCTCCCGCAAGCTTCACGGAAGGGTTTCATAATTTCAAGTACTGTTACTGCAGAATTTGCCATTTGTCAGCAAAAGGTGTCTACAAATTAAGAAGTCCAAAATTGAATTCTACACAAGTAGGAGGACCTTCTCAACAGGAAGGTGCTGTCACCTAGAAGCATTATTAAATGATAACAAATGTGTATTACCTTCTGTCTTGACCATCTTGAGAGGGCAGAAATTTTGGCTGTCGGACAACTTTCCTTTTAGTCTTATAGAGCAAGTTTGTTTGGACCATGCCTTGGAAAAAAAAAATATGACTCAATAGTTAGATAGTTTTTTGTCCAGGAACACACACTCTTAAGTGTTTATAGAGAAAAGGAGGTAGCCCTGAATATCACATCACGGTGCTCTCTGTACCACAGACAGCCCACTCCATACTTTGAAATCATTCCCACTTGTGTTGCTTCTGCTTGGAGACCAGCAAGGTCAGCACCTGCTAGCACAGGTCCTGAAGCTCAAGAGCACTCAACCACTAGCTGCACCTGCACATCCATCCACATCCAGGCTGTTGGACAGAGAAAACCACATCTGATGTCAGGCCTACAGCAACGAAGAGCTTCCAGTAGGATGGAAGCCATAAATCTAGCTTTCCTGGCAGTGCGGAATTGTTACTGGTGCTAAGAGGAAAGTCTGTCCTCTCTTCTTGGTCCTGTAACAATATCACAGAGCGCATGCTGTGTGACATGGCCAATTATCCATTGTTTCCTCCTTTAAACACCACTCTACTCATGCCAGGAAACAGATTTAAAGTTTGGAAAGCTAACAGGAATTTTAAGATGGGTGAATAAATGAGAAACAGAAAAGCATTTCTTATTTTCCTTTTTCGCTCTCTGTGCAACCAGCCCTAAATTTTTCTTTGCTCACTGCTTGCTCTCTCTAACTAGCTTGCAAGACATCTACCATGACTTCTTTATCATTTGACTTTTCAGTGCATAATTGTTTTTTCCTTTTCTCATTTCTCCTCTTTAGTTGTATAAACCCAGATGGGTAAGTGAGATGTCACAAAGTGTTTACTCTCATCTCTTCTTCTAAATACATGATATTGTCAGAGATGCTTTTTTGACTACAGATGCACAAGTTTAGAAGCTTGAGCACCTCAAAACTCTAGAGATGTACATACTGCTCGAGTTCTACTTGGAGTAAAAGTTACTGGAGGAAAAAGACCTGTTCAAAGAAACCCAGACACAGGGTGAATACTCTTCATGAAGAAGGATATGTTAGAGCCAGCTACACTGTGTAATGAACTTTAAACAATGAGATACTTTACCGTTAAAGTTTAATGTATATATTTGAGAACCAGCCTTGAATAACACAAAGCCTTTCTGGTCATTTTGGAATTCCTTCTCTAGAACTTCAGATGTTACTGTGGCACAGCAGTGATCTGGATGCTATAGAAAAAACAAAGAAATCATACCTGTTAGAAACCAGCCTTTCGTTTAGGTGACACAAATAACAGTGTTTCCCCAGCCTTTGTCACAGAATGCCATTTTGAACTAAGCCTCTAAGGCTTCAAGCATCTTGCTCTTCAGTGACAGATGGGTACCCCACAGAGAACTGCTGCTTGTAACCCCACCAACAAAGCAGCCTTCAGCCTGTGTGGTCAGCTTCAGTTAAAGATGTCTGTAATCCTTTGAAAGCTTTCACAGAGTAGCAGCACTGCTTTGTGGGACAATTAATAAGGCAAATCCACCACTGCACAGAGCAGCAATGCAAGGGCACCCAGTGGCATGTGTGAAACGCCAGCTGCAGAGCAGTGTGCTCCAAATAACTCTCCAAGGATGGCTTAACAAGAGATTTTTGTTATCAACAGGAGATGGATCTCACCTTTTTCCCATATTCAATCCACTTCCCAGAATCATCGAGCCAGTACCAAGCATACTCCATTTTGGGAGCAGATTGATGAGTCAGAAGACACCACAGGCTCAGGACAGCTGACTGATGCCTGGCTGCTTCCTTGGCCCTAGCATCAGAAGAGAAACAGAGATTAAAATACAGGTCTTTTCCAAAGCTGTCTAACTATTTGATATCCCTGATCTGATCGAAGTCTAGTCCCTTCTCAGGAGACCCTTCCAGCTGGGAAGCGCAGATATGGCCCAGAACCAAAGAAGTGAAGTTTGTACATTTATGGGGCATGGTAAGCAGCACAGAAATGACACTGACTCCTGTGGCTTGGACCTGAGTCACTGTTTTTCTCTAAAATGTATCTTTCTAAAATACACATTGGAAGAAAATATAACTTGACACTAAATTCAGCTCATTACATGAAGGCCAATGGTGCCACCTGGCTAACAGGAGTAAAATTTAGCTTCTAGGCAGTGTGTGATCAGCTGCAGAAGTCAGAGTGCCTTCAGAAGGCACTGATAACATCCTTTAATGTTTAAGGAAGCAAAGCAGCCACTCGTAGGAACAGTACTAAGCACAGGTGCTCAGATGCTGGCAGTGTGGACTGCAGGAGTGGTCTCAGTGAGAAGAGACCAGGAGGTGCTAGACAGGCAGCTAAACAAACCCACTGCAGGACATAGCTGAGCCCATTAGCAAGGGAGCATTCTCAAAGGCACCACCAGCTGTATTCTACCCTGGAGACACAGGACCTACAGAGAAAAGAAGTTGAAACCGGTAGCCACCAATAATTCAAATTCAGAGGGTTTTACTTTGCTTGCTGCTGGACTTCAGTCTCCTTTGAATGTCCAATTTCTGAACCCAGACAACATTTTTCTAGGCATCTCATTATTTCTCTGCTCCTACAACATTCCTGTATTGAGGAGCATATGCACACAAATGAGAGCTCCCACCTGCATGGCATGGAGTTTGCAAACGTCTGTGGCTGAGCCACTTAGAGTGCCTGAAGAACTTGAGCACAGTATTCAAACTGAAACTAAATGATCATTTATCCTGCTCTGGTACACCCTTCATCCTTTGACAGGGATCACAGGTATTCAGTGCAAGCCAGTCGGATAAAATCATACAGGAGGAGCTTCACAGAGCTGGTTGCAGTACTAAAGTCCACAAAGGCTTGGCAGCCCTGGACTGCCAGAACAAATTGCAAGGAGAGATCCGAGTCTTCTTCACAGCCTTTGCTTGTTCCAGCGCTGTCTTCAGACCATGGTTGTTCTGTGTACACAGTAACACCCACCAGGCCTGTTCCTAAAAATATGCTCCCAATGCATTTTCTCTCAAATCCCATTGCAAAAGACTCATGAGATCCAGCACTCCTCAGAGACTTTGGGATGTGGCTGTCCTTTTACTCCCCTCTGCACAGCAGTGTGCTGCTGCTGCCATGGCACAAGAATTTGAAGTTTGTGGATTTGAAGGGGTGGAGGGGAAATGGAAAGGCAAGCACAGGAGTGGGGTGGGCTAATGTTTCCAGGCAGCTTTTCTGCATTGCTCCCCCCACCCCTGTTCCCTCTCTCCCTATTCCATAGACTCCTGCCAGCTCCCCTGCCAAGACGCAGGACTCCCAGTTTGCCCTGACATCAGCTTTCAAAAATGTCTTTCTGTGCACTACTTTCACTTTCACTTGCTCAGTTTCTGCTCCTTGCAGGGATTTTCCACTCATCAGCTAACCCCAGCTAGAAAGAAACAGAAGTAAAACACTTTATAAAGCAGATAGAAATATTAATCTAGCAAGGCAGGGAGTGTCCCTCACCTTCTGCACAATCACAGAATCATAGAATCAACCAGGTTGGAAAAGACCTCTAAGATCATCAAGTCCAATCATTACTGCAGGACTGCCAAGCCCACCACTAAATCACGTCACTGAGGGCCTCATCTACGCAGATTTTGAACACTTCCAGGGACAGCGATACCACCACTTCCCTAGGCAGCCTGTTCCAATGCCTGAGCACCCTCTCCGTGAATTAATTTTTCCTAATATCCCATCTAAACTCCCCTGGTGCAGCTTGAGGCAGTTGCCTCTTGTCCTATCACTTGTTACTTGGGAGAAGGGACTAATACATAAAAAGCAACTTTATGCCACATTTTCTCACGTATGTTTCTCCCTTATGTAGAAGAAAGGACAGATTAATGAAGATACAAACACAGTTTACGGTATGACTAACTGCAAGCAGGTATCCTTCTAGCAGACATTAAAGCCAAGCCCACAAATAATGAAATCCATAACTTTTTCTTTCCCCTCCCCTCCCAGTTCAGCGGCACCCCAGGAAAGCCCGACACACATTGCCTCCCCAGCTCCCTTACTCACAGTCCCACTTGCCAAGCTGCCCAGACACCGCCCTGGGAGCCGAAGGCATCAGCCGTGAGCTCACCAGTCAGATGAGCCTCTGAACCTTTGCACCACACGTGAAAAGTGCCCCTGGTGCAATCTGACCTTCAGAAATAAAATACAACTGGTCTGCAAGAGCTTCCCGTGAACTCCCAACTGCATGTCTGTACCTCGCTGTCTCTCTCGGAGTCTCTCTCTGCAGGACGTTGCAGATGCCTCTCCACTAGCCACTGACCTTTAGGAAAGGGAATTGAGTAATGCTTCCGGTTATTGCGCCACACGCATGCACATCTGCCAGGCATGAGCAGACTGGCCAGGCACAGCTGAGGTTTTTGACAGATGCATTAGGAAAATAACATCCCTACGAACCAGCATAGTTTATCCCTGTGAAATGGGATATCCCCAACTGTTTGGTCCCTGATGTCACACACCAGGACCTACCTTGAGCCAATTCTTTCCAGTGGCTGGGGATATTCAGGACCGGCTCTTTTCAAGATTCCTGCTGGGAGCAGCATCTGCTGAAGATCATTCTTTGGCAGCCAAAAGCTGAACTTCCCTTGCAAAGCGAACCCCAAATTTCAATGCAGAAAGTGGGTGCATCTCTTAATACACTCTCCCTGTTGGTTATCTCACTGTCTGGGGGTGCTGAAATATGCAGCACTGCATGGAGCAACCCAAACCAGTGCAGAGCAAGCAGTGAGCCTTGCGGGGCAGTCTGTCAGCCTCCACAGAGCTCTGTACCATCCCTAGTATTTGTATTTCTTTACCCTGAAGGCTGAGCCTCTGCCCTGTTTTTCCTGCATGGAAATCAGAGAAATGTTAGGAGCTTATCAGTTTGACCTCCAGCCTTCCAGTCTAAAAAGCTGTTTCCCAGGAAAGCTGCAAAGCATAAGGCTTAACAACAGGTCAAGGAGTACTAACTACGTAAACTTGTTCAGATGCAACCTTTATTTATTCTCCCTTGGTTACACAAACTATATTCAGCTGAAGTGCCCAGAACAGTTTTATTTCCTGATGATCTAGTCAGACCAGATCAGTGGTGTCTGAAACTCATAAATCTCTATTTTAGTTTCTGGAAAGGTTGCACTCTGAGTGCATTTTATAGACACAATATTAAAGCCCAACCCCCACCCCACTCACCCAGAAAATACCCAAATAAACAAAAAAGGCCACGAATGTGATTAAGAAGTTGAACTTTGTTTCTTCCCCATCTGGCCTTTCTTGACTGGCTTTTGACCTCCCATATAGTATCTGGTTCTCAGCTCCAAAATTGCACAACCTTTTATGCTTCCCTTTGACTGATGAGATTTATAGGATCAGGTCCCGCAGGTTCACTTTTGCGTATGTGAATTCTGTAGTAAAAGAATCTCCTGAACTGAAGCCAAGAGCTTCGGCAGGCATGAGATACCAGCTTTAGGAAAAAACATTCTGGCTTGGTAGAAAATGTTTACATGGCTTTTCTGGCAGCAGCATACCATCCTCTCTAAATACACAACTCATCACAAACTGGAAATAAGCTCACTGTGAACTGATACTTCCTGAACACAGTGGGTTTTATTTTTGTCACTTTCAACTGCAATGTCACCTGCAGAGCTGCTGAACCTCTGATTTCTGTCAGTGTAACTGTGGTACTGTATCTGTCGGGGTTTCCAGTACCTGACAGGTCTTAGAACAGACATCCTACACATAGCCTTGCAAGACTAAATTGCTGCATATTCAGCCGAGGCAACTTAGTGTTGTTTCCTTGCATATGTAGGTGATTTATCATGTATAAGGCAAACATTGTCCTGCAGGCAGGATTACTTATTTCTCCTCTCAGGAATTTCAGTTATTTCATTTTCCTCTTTGGAGGAAATGGACAAGAAAAGGGATGCTTCCCTGCTTCACCCTCTCCAAGCGTTTACTTGCAGATACACAGAAGCTCTGTTGCAGTTTCAGACTGCTCCAAGGTTTGATGCATATGAGTGCTGATGCTACAGTGTGGGGCCACTGTGCTCACAGGGGTCCAGCAGCACAAGACCAGGCTGGTAGCACCTCATGCTTCTAAATCAAGATGTGGAAAATCCCTCCAACCCGTACCTAACGGGATGGACTCAGTCTATGTTTGGGTGATGGGGCTCACTTGGTCTTTTGCAGGTTGGTTCCCCAGCCACCCACACCAGAGCCTGGTCATGGGGATGCTGCGGGAAGGTGTGCCAGGGGGTTCAACTTCAGTGAAGTCCAGTGCAAAGGGGGAGCAACCCATGTCTGGGAGCCTGGAAACATTTCCAGCTCTTGTTTGAAACCACATCATCATTTAAAGCTGGTACCTTTGAGTAGGTTGTGATGGTTTTCCCAGTAAGACCGGATTTCCTGTTGAACAATGTCCAGCTGCTTCTATACTCAACTGCAGGAGCGGAGGGGAGAAACGAGCAACAAGCCCTGCAGCCACAGTGCTCCTATCCCAGCTTAACTCAGAGGAGCAGGAAGCAGTCATAACAAGAAAAATTATTCTTAATTGCTTTGAAAAAACCCCAGACAAAATCAAAGCAAAAATCCAAACCAAACAAAAAAAAAAAAAAAAAAAAACCAACCTCAACTTATTTAGTTCTAAATCTTGATGGTAAATTTTACAAGTTTCAGTAGATTACATTGGGTTTACTCCCAAGTACATAAATGCTTGATACAAAAGATTAAAAAAGCTCCATGTTCTAATATTCCTCTCTCCAGTCACCATTAGAGGAGTCTCAGCATACTGGCTCCCATCTTTTAGGAAAAGACTGATAATTAACTGACTGGAAATAGCCAGTTGCTGTTTTATCTGGACGTAACACTGACACATTAATAATGGAAACCAAAGTAATC
Source organism: Loriculus beryllinus (assembly GCA_039877255.1). Classification (NCBI taxonomy): domain Eukaryota; kingdom Metazoa; phylum Chordata; class Aves; order Psittaciformes; family Psittacidae; genus Loriculus; species Loriculus beryllinus. The sequence goes on along the minus strand of JBCJKH010054793.1, from coordinate 8,897 downwards.
CAACAATGGAAACATTTCTTATGTCAATAGTTCAAATAAGCATTTATGTATTGATTCAGCAAGTCAGCAAGACTGCATATTTGAAGTTAAAGCTCTGACATGAAGTCTTGCATGTCTTCTTACAGCACCAAAAGATGCACGCATTCAGGAATCTGCCGAAGTGTTGTCTAGCTAAAGTCTTGTCTAACTGAAGTTGGGCCAAAAATCTGAGTTGTCAACTTCACTGGTGAGGACCAGGGCTAGGGAGGTGGAGGAAAGATCGGGATCTACTTTATTATATTCTTGTTAATATTTAACTGTTTTGGTTTTTTTTAAATGTGTTTATGCATTTTGAAATGTCATTTCAGAAAAATAAAATTTTAAAGTGAAAATTTAAATTTCAAAACAAAATAAGCTTATTCTGCTTATGCAATAAAACAAAGCAAAACATGCTCACCTTACTTTGTAAATACTTAAATTTCAAAGGGTTGGCTTTCTGGTGAACTAAGTTTAATCCCTCAACCTCTTACTTTCCAATTCATCTACATTAAATCTAATTTATTCTCCCCACACATTTCCCTTCTTAATACTTGTCCACAGCATGGCTACTACAGCATTTCGGTTTGAAACCTGCATTTGGCTTCCATGTATTGGACTCTAAGGTCTGCAACATACTCCCTCCCTCTATTTGCCAAGTTAGAAAACTAAAAGGTAGTGTGAGTATACACACACATACACTATTTTACTAAGGACCAGGCTAGGCTGCAAAATGGGATCTTGGTTTTGAAGACATTCTGAAGGCAAAGCAAGCTCATTTCACAGAAGTAGATTGCTCTGCTAAAAAAGAGAGGAGCAGAAACAGATGCAATCATCCCAGTCCCCATCAGCAAACTTAGGAAGACTTGCAGCAAGGTTTTGATTCAGGCTCATTCTCATTTGCAGCAATCAAAAGAACTGTAGTATGGCCTGGTTTTGGTAGGATCAAAGGTATCAGAAATGAAGTAAGTAGATTTTACATTCTCATGTGAGTTCTGATGGTTTCCTCAGTAAGTCTTGACTTCTTGTTGGACTACTTCCAGCAGTAACTGCAGTTTATGTGTAAGATAATCTGAAAGAGGGGGGAAAGAAAAATATTAAGTCCAGAGGAAGTCTTGAGATATGGCTGAAAATCAGAGCACCAGCTGTTGGCCGGAGCTCCTTATGTTAGCAGATCACTGTATCCATTTCCTTGCTTGCTGTATGTTTTCTTCAGTTCAGTGGTTACAGATATACCTCAGCCCAACACCAGATCAAAAAAAAAAAAAAAAATTCATAAATTAAATTATAAATTAAACTCAAAACTGGACTCCTGTTTCTGAAAAGATTATGCCATCAGAGTTACACCCAAAGGAAATCTGTGCTGGACATTGCAAATAGTGGAGATGTCTCCCATTCATACACCCACATCTGTGCAACAAACCATCCTGGCTTCTTCACCCAACAGACAGCCCTCAGGCAGCACTGCCTTCTCTTACTAGTCCTCTCCCCAGCCTTTCAGCAAGTATGTTTGGGCATGGGTTTACAGTCTCTGCCTGTCAGTCTCTCCATCCTAACTTCTAATCTTGTTCCTCAGTGTCAGGCAAATTTGACTGAGATCATATGTCTTCAGGATATACTCGACAAGTTTAACAGAACCCAAGGGTTGGGGTGTGAAAACAACCCTCCCTGTTGCCTGTTGATAAACATCAGCCCTGTCTTTCTTAAAAGAAAACATCAAGCTCACTTGTCAGTATATTTACCAGCCAGGCAGACACAGTCCATGCCTGGCTGCCAACCACCACAGATAGTCAGCACAGGTAGGCAGCACAGCCTACCCCAGCAGCTTTTTTGCTGCAGAGGCTGTGTCTTCAGAAAGGTACCAAAGGGGGGGTAGGGGTCATGATTTATGTTTCTTGAAGTCTTTTGGTCATGGAGCAACTTGCATTAAAGATGAGTGACCAAACCAACATCCCCACCCCTGTGTGTGTTTTTAGGTCCACAATACTCAACCTCAAATGCATACTTACACAATGGGCTACGGAAACAATCTGACATTTGCTTGTGGATTATGAGGTAGTAGACTGGAAAACCGCTTAAAACTATGGTGCATCCGATGCTAATGTTCACAGGGTCTGAGTAGAAAGACATTGCTACTGTGAAGAGGCAGATGATGGTAAAAGAGATGGGAATGAACAGGGGAACCTGGGGAAAAGAGCACAGAAGACTCTCAGGCAAAACTGATGGCTGTAGCAAGTCAGCCTCCATATGTACCAGTACACACCATATTCACTTCTCCATCTTAAAGAAGATGAGAGAAATTACGTAGCTGCCCTGCTCACTGCTTCTGTACAACCAATTGCAAATTAGCAGAATGCGTTGAATAAAAATTGACATGTACCACCTTCGGAGCCCAGTGCGCACTGTGAGATGTATGAGTCACGTGAATTGAAGTATGAACCTTGCTTGCAACTGGAAGCCAAGCAGGTGGAGAAGGCAGCTATACCCCACTGCTCTCTGAATGTGCCGCTCCTGTACATGCACATGCACACGCACACATACCAATTTGTCATGTGTGGCAACTGCTGGGGGATAATCTGAAGTCAAGAGCAGCAGCAGCACTTTCAATCAAACCGTTTTCCAGTTATGACACTGGAGATTCATTTTAACCTGCCTCCATCTTGCCAGGGACATATAGTGACCAAAACCAGACCCTCTACTTTCATAGCACCTGCATTAAGAACATGAGTTTCAACAATACCCTGATAAAAAGACCAGAGAAGCAGTCAGGACTTCAGCCTTGCCCTGCTGGTTGAGCCAATTTGTCCGATTTATTTGGAGAGTAAAGTGGAAGACTGCAGTAAATACTAAAACTATGAAACATTCCCTCAGTCTTCAAATCCAACCTCAGCCAAGTTACTCTTTGCCAAGGCTGATGGAATGAAGGAGCTGCTGGTCTCATCTAGAGTGGCAATCTCTTTTCTGGTAATAGAAATCCTATTTTGGACCATGCCAAGCTGGAAGAGATCAGTTGCTCTAGAGGCGGCAGCCATCCAGCCCCAAACTTACTTGCTTTTGCTGGCTTTCCAGATGGAGCATCCCCTGCCAGCCTCTCCTGTGCACACACACTCACACTGCACATCTGCTTGAGAGGTGTGAAAGAGCACTACTTCCTCCTCTTTCCAGTGTTTTCTCACTATTTTTAAACTCAAAATGCTGTAGGGGAGAAAAGTACCAGCAGAACCACAAGGATGATTCTATTTTATGCTTTGCTCTCCGTAAGCCTGTGGCAGAAGACGACCCGTATCTGGCCACTAGAGGGCAGCACATGCCCACATCACCTGCGTTCGGCTGGTAACTGATAGCAGCAGACAACTGCCTGGCTGGTTCAAGGGGTTATAGAAATTAGAGAGAGGGGAGAAAAAACCCAACCAAATGGACCAAATTTCCAGCATTTCCCTCCCTCACTTAATCCGCCTTTGTGAACCGTTAAAATCCTAATTCTCATCTAAACCACAACATCTGTCTAAAATAAATGGAGCAAAATGTCAGGAACTGAAAACTTTACCAGTGCTATCCACTAATAAGCTTCCCCTGAGAGCTTGGTTTGAAAGAAAAAGTTATTTATATTCTGTTTCTGGGTGAGTACACGAATGCAGACAGTCATTAAACTGGAAAGCTACAAGGTCTCTGCAAAACATGCTGTCTCCAGCAAAGACCAAGAAGAAAACTCGCCCTAAACTTTGCATCAGGCTTTGAACAGCTCAGGGAGGAGGCCTGGGAGATGCAGGAAGCATTTCTGTCCCCTGAGCTTCCCACTGACCAGCAGCATAGCGCCTGTGAGCAAAGAAGTCTCCTCTGCCATGCAAGAGCTGGCTGGAGGCACCAGATTGGAACAAACTGCACACCAAACTTCACCAGCCAAACATCTTCTGCACATTATGTGGCAATAGGAAAGGTGCCCTGAGCACAATAAAGCTGCTCCAGCACCAACTCCAGCCTCTCCCACCAATGCAGAGGATTCCAGCACCCAGCAGCATGAGAAGGGCCACCAGAAGGGCCCAGTTGAGGCTAGGGAAAGATATAACAGGACAAGGTGCCTTACACTTCATGGCACCCATTTATGTGCTGTGCACACCCTCAAGACTTGTGGCAGCAACAGCTGCACACAAGCTGCTCTACACTGTGCAATATTTTTGTGCCAGCAGATGATTCCCTTCAAGTCAGGTTTGCTCCTAGGATCCCTCTGGCCAGGCTCTTTTCCTTGTAGCCTGACTCCCTCCCACTTCTCAGCTAGAGCTGAGACTTACCTATCACTGAAATAACATCCAGCTAGGGTCCCTCCTTGCAGCCCATGACAGGTAAGTGTCCAACTGCCTTCTGTGCATCTCCCAGTTCCCAGCCTGAAACTTTGCTCCCTGGAGCAGGCTGCCATTTTACAGACGTGACTGCTGACACTATGTAGAACCAGCTTCATAGGATTGACCACATTTGGCTGTTCACACACACCAACCAATTTCAGGAGCTCCCCGCATGCCTCACTGAGCAATAGGGATTAACACTCCTTAGAGCCTAAGGGCAACCACAACCATGCAATTCTTTAATTATTAGCAAATACAAGAGAGAAATGTCAAGTCTGTGCATTCCTGGCTGTTAGATACATGCTGTGTGTTACCTTGAATGGGCTTTGCAGCTCTGGGTGACGGTAGCGATGGACAATGAGCCCAAGGGTAGCTAATCCTATGAAGAGCCATCGGGAAAAGCTGAAGAAGTTCAATAGATGGTAGATATCTCCGATACACACCATGGTAGTAACCAAAGGGAACTGAGCATTGTGGAGATGAAATACAGTCATTAAAACCTTACTGTGGTCCTCGGACCAGAAAAGGGTAATATGGATCACCTCCTCCAGTCCCCCTGCAATCACAGGCAGCTACTTCACAGCCCCAACATTTCAGAGATCAGAGAGTTTTATAAAACAGTGTCACAGACTGAAGGCAAAAGGCCTAAACACACTATAATGATGTGCTACAGAAAGGAGCAATCTTTCCAAGATTAACAGCATCTTTGATGCTTTATGTCCCAAGCATGCATGATCAAAAAGACTCTACTGCCGGCACAAAGGCTACCTACAAAGATCTCTGCTAAGTTTTTAGCAGGTCAGCCAACCTGCAAGAGGCACTGCAGCACAGTTAGGATGGAGCTGGACCATTCCTGGGGGAAAAAAGGAAGTCATAAAGCCCAGCTGAGAACATCTCTGCAAATGCTCCTTCTCTGAATTTCCACTACACCTGAGAATTTCAGTCTTCCAAATATCCAAAGCCTAAGAGGTGTTTTCATAGGACATCAATCAGCAACTGTGGCAGATGGGAGGGGGAGCACTTTTAAAAAAGCTGCCCAAGGCTACAGGGCAGGGACCTCGAGACAGTGGGTTTGGATACTGCTGCTGGCGCAAGAGGACTTAATACTTTGCATCCATTTTCAGTATTCCTCCTTCATTGTTTTTCAGAGGCTGACTTAGTGTCAGCATACTTAAAAACTCCTCAGCTTCCACAAGCTTTGCAAGAAAGACAAGACTGCAACAACAGGGTATGCAACACAGTCAGATCTACTTACCATTAACATGACAGCAGGAAGGGGTGTATGCCTTCGGATGTGGATCATGGAGAAGAGAGGAGGCCACTGTCCTTCCCTGGAAGCCACAAACAGGGTCCTAGGAAAAGACAGGGAGCCCTGTGCATTATCACCACACTTCCAGACTAGAAACAAAATCACAGTCACTGGGTTGACCTGAGGCCACAAGGTACTGTCCCCCAGCACAGGTCTGGCTTTAGCCACACTTTGGGGGCACTTGGTAGAAAAGCACAGTGTTGAAATCCCATAGCTCTTCCAGGACAGCTCAACTCAGCACAGAACCCACCAGTAGGACCACTGGCAGCATCCCCTCAGGTGACCGGTTAGCAGAGACCTGTGGGCAGGTCCAAAGCGACCATGAATGAGTCCAAACAGGAAACAGAAGCAAGAAAGTTTCTTGCTAGCAGAGAAGGGGCTAGTTTTTCCAGTAGGGAGTGAAGGGGTCACAAACTGCAATTCTTCATGAGAGAAGAACATGAACTTGTGAAAAGGGATTGTCAGTCTTGATGTGTATATTTTTCTCTATATATAAAAATATATATTTTACATATTCAAATATATATATAAAACAAAATAAAGTTCACTTTCCACAAATAATAGGGAGATTTCAATTCTCTGGCCAGCTGTTGGAGAACATAGCTTGGCATACTGCCAAGAGGCCAGCTACAAAATGACAGAAGAGATCTCCTTGCCTGCATCTTTCCTTTGACTCACAAAAGGGCAATTAGGGAGAAGATATTGCATCTAATTTTATAAATTTAATATCCCCAAACAAACCATGCCAGAGCATCAGCTGGGCTGGAGCAGGGCCCAAAGCAGCTGGGGCATGAGTGCAAAATTGGTTTTACTGTTGTCTCTGTGGTTTTGCAGGGGTGTGACTGGCCAACAGCCAGGGAGGCCCCCATCGCTGTTTATATGGCCTTTCTGCAGTGATTATGTTAATGGTGCCAAGATGAGGGAGAGAAAGGCAATAGGGACATGCAGAATCTCTGTGCTGCCCAGGGACTTCTCATCCTCAAAGAAAACTAGGATCTAGAGGAGCTAACAGGAGGGATTCTCCCCATTTGTATATAATACAGGACTTCAGGGTAGTGGATCAAATAACTCATTACCTTTTGTGCTATGATACATCCCTTTCATATCAAGGGATTTTTCCTTTTGCAATCAAAGCTGTAAAACAGAACCAGTCCCAGAGATTTCGCTCAGCTCCTTGGGATCAGCACGACGTGCTTCTCCCTGGGCTCTGCCCTTCTCTCCAGTTTCAAGGCTCCCATAAGCACAGGCAGTGTAGCAGCCAGTGAAGCTGGCAAGATATTTTTTTCATGGAGCAAAGCTCTTCTTATTGCTACAAGACTTGCTGATCCTCAGCTATTGCTTTAGGAATAGCTTGTCCCTGATAACATTTTGCTGGCCTCAAAGCAAAGCCCTCAAGGGAGAGCTTGTCTCTGGCCAGAGATCCTCACAACAGAAGGACCCTGTGCTCTGCAGTGGAGCAGCAGAGTGAACCTAGCAAAAGACAACTCAGTCTCTCTGAGCAGCTGGCAACACCAACAAAGCCTCCAGTTCACCAGAAACATTGACATTTCACTTTAAACTAGGGATTTAAACTGAAGCAGGGGGGAAGAAGTTAGAATATTTGTTTGTGACCAGCCCTAGACACCAAAATGTGGACCTGGCCAGAAGTAGGTAGGGTAACTCTTAGCCAACAGGGATCATCATGTAGTTGACATCCCCTGAGTCAAAGGCCTTATTTTTCCTCATGGATGGCTAAAATGTTACTGTATGGATGGGCAGTTGCACAAGTTGCTGGTGTCTCCCTCTGATTCAGTAAGCCAAAAAAGTGATAAATTCTTCGGGACGCGACCTTGAAAATGTGAAGATTCCTCCATTCATGGTGCCAAAGCAGGACAGCGAGACAAGGATAGGGATCACGGAGGTCAAGCTTTTGAAGGCTTGTTGCGCAAAGCTCTGGAGGAAGAACAAATGTGACTTTAGGAACATGTGGCGATCTCTAGGCAGTAACAGATTCAAAAGAAAGAATTCCTCCACTGAAGGACTAAAACATAACACATAAATCTTGCCTTCTCTACTGTAACTGCAGGTTATTTTCCATTATCTTTCAGGCAAGACTAGAAGAAGTTATTGTTACCCAATGATCCAGAGAAATGAGAAAGCAGTAAAGCATTTTATAGGAAAACCATCTCCAAAACACTTGCCATGACCACCCCTTCAGTATAAGCTGACCACACTGAAGAAAGGTAACGGTAGGAGTGACGACTCACCACAGCCACAGCAGGAGAAGCCAGAACATCTTGTGTTCCCAAGACCGTGTAATACGAGACATTGGTGAGCATGTATCCCACAATTACTGTGATCACAGACACGATGACAGCCAGGGGGATGTTTCTGCAAGAAAGGGGAAGATACACAAACAAAGAACAAGCTCTTATCCTTTGTTATGTACAGTATTACTGCGGATTGCGGCTGGCATTGTTTAGATGAACCCACAAACTTATTTCCTCTCCTACTGCGTCATGGTACCCCAGGGACTGGTAACCCAAGATGACTTCTTCTCAGCCTTACCGTTCAGGTCTGACCAACTCTTCACGCACAAAGCTGGTCTGGAACCTGCATGGTGGGAACAGACAGGGACAGAGTTTGAGCCATGTCTGGGACACCAATCTGCTGCCCATGAAGCAGCCCCCATTCACACCTACCAGCCTGAATACGCGAACATGCCTGCATAAAAAGCCAGGGGGAGTTTATCCAAAACCAGGGACTGTCTGTCAAAAGCATCCTCGAAGTTCTCAGTGTGGCCTACGAAGAAGTAAACAATGGACACAGAGCAAAGAAATGTCAGAGATGAGCTTCCTTCCCACAGGATAACACCTCTTGTACCTCTTGGCAGACCAAGGAAGAGTGTTTGTGAGTTTCTTGGAGCCAGGTACTCAGATTCGTTTCATTGCTTTAATTTGCAGTGCTGTGCCAATGCATTTACTTCACAGTGACAGAACAAACCATTCCCCATCCAGCTACAGGAGACATTTCAGGAAGGGCAACATCTGGTTCTGTTTCAGGTAGAGCCCGCTGTGGCAACAGGAAATTGTGAAGATGAGAGGACCTAAGTTGTCCTTTTCTTTTCTTTAGGTCCAAAGTTAATTTGCCAGGTTGACCCCCCTTTTTGTCCCCCACAGCTCCCTAAGCAGCTGGATGCACGCTCCTCTTTGATGGGGTGTAGAGAGCGAGGTGGTGGATTTGGGTCGTGTTGT
>JBCJKH010054790.1:0-18900 GCA_039877255.1 Loriculus beryllinus | reverse complement strand
ATATGGATTACATCATTTTCCAGAAAGCTCTCCGCATGCTTACAAAATTGTGGTAATGGCCTCTGAGGGTCCAGGCAAATCCTCCCTCTGGTCCTCGGCGCTGGACAGCGGAGCATGATGCGATGAGGACCCAGGAGCAAAGGAGGAATGATTGGGATAAGAGCTTCCCTGGTTGCCCTGATGGTCACTAGAGTGAAGACCTTCTCCAGGTCAGTTGGCTTGGAGACCTGCTCCGATGGTGTGAATATGATGCTGTGATCGTTCAATGGTCATCACTCCAGCGGTTCTATCACCATGTCATTACATCTGGATTGTGGATTTGGGGGAGTTCAACAGGAGAAAGGAAGAAGGCTGGGCACAAGCTCCTTGAACCCACTCTAGAAGCAAGGAGAGGAACCGTCTGCCTTATCTGGCACTGAGCTCCAGCTCTGTCAAGATGATTTCTGGGCAAAACCTTCATAGGAAATGAGCCCCCCTCCTGGGTTTTGTTCATCCGGATGTACCCGTGTGGTGGCACCAGCTCTGCTCCCCTCTTTTGGGGAGAATAGGATAACAGGAGAATCCTCCAGACACAGTGGCAGGGGGAAAGACAGATTCATTTCAGCAGATGGTGCAGGGAGGACGATGCTGTATAAACCCCCTGAGTCCACCAGAGAGATGGAGATTAAATAGCGAGAGGGCTGAGAGGCAGCTCCAGGCGGGAGAGGGAAGGAGAAAAAAGGAAAATGGGGGTGGAAATAGGATTGGAAAGTGGAACTGGGGAGAGGAGCGTTGGTTTGAACATGAATCCTTCTCCCACTTGATGTCTCCCCTCTGATTCAGAGGGCCTAGATTCCGTGCCATAAAAATATAGCCCTTTTCAATCCCTTATCTTGCAGGAGCAGAAACAATTGGCCTGCAAAGAAGGAGAAAACAATCTGCTTGACTGACAAACAAAACCACGTTTCTGCACAAAAGGAGGAGGAGGAAGAGGCAGCTGTCTGGCTGCTGCTTCGGCTTTTTCCCTTTCCCCTCCCCTCTCCTGTCCCCTTGCTGATGGTGTCGGAGCGCAGCCGCTACCCTTGCCAGCAAAACACCCGCCGTTCTGACTGGCTGGGTTCAATGTCAGGCTCCTGCAGCAAATGTCATTGTCTGCCCTGCTGTCACCAGACGTGATGGAGATGCTTGAGCCCCGCCGGGATGCTCTCCTGGGGATGGTGTAGGGAAAGGTGGTACCCTGAGCATCAGTGGGGCTGAGCTCGGCTGCTGGGAGAGGTACCATTGGGTACCAGAGACAAGAGAGAGGGACGAAGGCCTCATGGTGGCTGAGCTGGGGACAGAGGGGATGCAGGACAGCCCTCATTGGGTACCTTGGGGAAGTACAGCTGGGTTGTGGGTGATAGGATGATGTTGCAGCACCTGGAAAGCATCATTGGAGAACCCAAATGCAATTGGAGATGCTGCTGGAGCCATCTCAGAGTCAGCTCTGTGCATTGGTTTCCCCTGCAGTCAGTGAGATAACATGCAAGTGCTGTAAGAGTACTGGGGGGGTAGAAGTGCCCTGTGCACCTCAAGTTGTTATCCCAGCAAATCGCTATCCCGAAAAAATCATTATGGGAATCACTGTGCTAGCCAGGTCGGTGCTGATGGGAATCTGTCGGGCAGGCAGGAGCAGAGCCCATGGGATCTCAGCAGTTCTCCATCTCTCCAGAAGAAACTCCTCACTTGGAGGCTTTTCTAAAGGAAAGAGAAACTGATTTTTCCCATGCAATTCCCTGACCAGGAGCAGCAGCAGTTTCCTGCCTGGAGTGGCCTTCCAAAGGGACTCTGCTCCACAGGGATATCTGAAACCAGCCGAATACCATACCCACGAACCTGGAAAAGCAGGAGGCAGGAGCAGGGTGATCTCTGCAGGGGCTGGTTCCTACAATGGGAATCTATGGTAAATAAAGGAGCACAAGAAAGAAACCCTGAAGCTACCAGATCAGTCTTAGTTGCTGTTGATCCAGTTGCTGGTTTCCTACAAGAATCTACTGGAAAGGTGATCCCCCACTGGTGGATGGTTCACTTTTCCCTGTGTTTTTCAGGAGCTGTTTCACTCTGCAGCCAAATAACATGTAAGAAATCACAGATGCTGGGTGAGTTAATAACAAATAATGACTCTCAGTTCCTGAGTGCTTCTCTTGATGCCTCAGTCCAGGCATCTCGCAGCCAGGCTTGCCTGTGCATACTCAGCCAGGCTTCTTGAAATGCTGCTAGGAATTGAAAGAAACATCCTGAATTCAAGTGAATTCAAGAGATCCGGGCTCTGCTTTCTTACAGCAGCACAACAGAAGCTTTGGGGAATGTTTGACCTGAGACATTGGAACAATTCTTGCACCTAAAAGGCAGCATTTTCTGCATTTTCCTTCCCTCTTTCATCTCAAAGGAAGATGAGGGGGACCCATCTCTCCACACGTCAAACTGCAGGCAAAGGGAGATAGGAAGTGGCTCCTTCCACAACTTTGGTGCTTGACTTTCCTTCCCAGGAGGGGAAGATGCATTGTCAGCCTGTCTTGTGATCGGGCTGTACCCTTTTGTTACCCTCATAACTGTCAGATGACCAGGCTGGGATGTAAAAAAGCTCCATCTCTACCATTGCTGCACTGCCTTGCACACTGTATTTGGGCAGGAAGAGGCCCAGCGTCTCCCTGCCTGTGTGTCAGAGAGGAAGAAGGTGTTATTGAAGTGGCATGGCTGGATCCTTCCATCAGTGCTGCTCAGGGACACTTGTTCCCTGCTCAGCAGTGTCACCATCATGCTGCATCCTCAGCATCATCTGCCCAGCTTCCCTTTGCGGATGCTTTCTCCCAGCTCCTCCATGCGCTGCTGTGGTCCCCAAGGTCCTCCAGCATCCTCTCTCCTCTACTTATTCCTGCCTTCCAAGCTCTCCCTACCTTCTCTCTTCAGCTCCTTCCTCCCAGATGAACCCTGTTGGTAGAAAAGGAAGCCTGGTGAGGGTTTGGCCCCCATGCTCAGTGCTGGTAGATGCAATGCAAACCTGATGCCGTGATAGGGTAAACCTAACCAAGATGTGGAGTTTGGCTCCCGGCAAGGAAGACCATTCAGGTTTTAGCAGACGCTTGCTTCTCTAGTCCTGCTTGCTACAAGCATCCAAGCTGGCTATGGGGAGCAGCTCTTGGGATGAAGACAGAGTTTGGCTTAGCCTAGGGCTTGAGGAGAGGTGGCCAAGACAGAGCGGGATCTGGTGAAGCCGTGGCTCTCAGCTTCAGACCCTGCAGATGTCTGGATGCTCGCAGTCTCTGGCTGGTATTTCTCAGGGCAGAGCCAGCATTTGGTGAAGCATCACCTCCCCCCAGACCTACCTGGACCCTCTCCTTCCCCTGCTGCTGCCTCCCTGCTCAGTGGCCATGCACAGGAGGGGACCAGGCATCTCCCACCCCTTCTACCAGCCGCAGTCACACCATGCACAAGCTCATCCTCTATGTCACTCCTCACCAGCACCCCTTGGGATTTGGCCAGCATGTGTCAGGGCTATGTGCCTCTTCCTCTCCAGCTGCTCTCTGCTCGGCTGCGTCACCCAGAGCATCCCTTCCTCCTGCCTGGGGTTGCTTTGTTCATCTGAGTTATTTTGCCCTGATTTATACTAGGTCATGGGTTTGTGGGTCCCTTGCTTGGCCATGGTAGCGCAGCCTCTTCCATTAGGTGTATTTCCAAGCATGACTTCCATCTGTCCATCAGTCACTATAGCTAATTTCTGCTGCATTTACAGCCATACAGTGGCATCCTTCGTATGTAATAATCACTGGTGATGGCAGGACTGGGAGAAGGGATCTATGCCATGCGTTTCACCTCTTCTCCAGTCACAAACAGTTTGGGATTTTTTGGTAGTTGCGTTAGGTATTCCAAGTGATTTCCATTTCCCCCATTGCATTCATTATCCCAAATTGTTCTCCAGATGATTTCTACAAGTAATTCGCAGGTCTTTGCTCTTTGGTGGATACTCAGGCTCAAGAACAGGAGTCGTTTTAATTGGGATCTTACATCACATGATGGCGTTTGGCTTCCCGATTGGGCAAGGCTTCATCTTTAGACTTCAGGTTTGGGGAGGGCACTGCTGCAATTAAGAATTGGGAATTCACTTTCTTCCCATATCTTCTGCCACTTAAAATTAACAGTTTGTCTTTTTTTTTTTCCCCCTTTCCTGGCCAGACAAATCCCTGCCGGTAACTTGTTGGCAAGAAGCACATTTGGAGAATATAAACAAAAAGGTGGCACCAAAACAGCTAAATTTAACATATCTAAAACCTGGAGCGATGATTCACAGTCGTTTGTTTTTTATATTACTCGCCTCGCAATAATGAGCAAAATAATTTAGCATCCTAAAAAGTCACAGAGCAAAGGAGCATTTATAGCCCTTGGTATCATAAAGTCTGCCATCGGTGGCTCCCTGCGTGCCCGAGGAGCATCCTGTGAACTGGCCCGTGTGTGGTGGTGAGGTGGTACCATGCCCCGGGCTGAGGTTTGGAGGAGGGAAGGACCACACTGCCTCCATCTGCACCCGCAGCAGACAAGACTCCGGTTGTCTCGCTCCAGGCGGAGGGTGACCGTAAGTGACTCGCCCAAGGTCACGCTCCAGCTCCTTGGTGCAGCTGGAAATAGCTCCAAGGTCTCCCGATTCCCCCCTCCTTCAGCATCCCCCTCCCAGCGAGGCGAGACGGAAAGGTGCAGAGTTCAGATGTTCTCTCTAAACCGCAGCCTGGCTCCTGCCACCTCTTGTAAAACCTCCTTGGCTTTATTCTGTGCCCCTCGCCATCAGGCTGAGTCAATAGAGTCGTGTGTCCCCCCCCCCCCTTCTATACCACGGGCTCCCATGGCATATTTATGCTTCCAAAGTGGAGCGTTGCTGTTCGTGCGGCACCCGCACACCCCGGCTGCTCGCTTCCACCAGCTGCTGCTGCCCATTTCCCTTCAAAATAAAACCCCTCTAAAGGTACAGCAGGGACACCTTAAATGCAGAGCTGTGGCGTGCAGTTAATCATATCCTCTTAACGGGTTTATTCGCTCATTAAATATTTAAGACTCGTTTCTCTTTATCAATAGTGTGGAGGCGTGCAGGCCCCGCTGCAAAGATTGATGCACACAATAGGATCGGTGCCTTTGGATTTGTTTGAAGAGATCCGAGAGCCATTGAAAACTCAACCTAGGAGGGGTGGTTGCTGCTGATGCTGGTTTCCTCCGGTGAGGTTTCTGCCTCCTGACTGCAATCAGGAGGTGGCAGCAGGGGAGATCTGGGGGGCACAAGCTGATGGCTGCCTCCAAATACCCCCATGGTTTGCTTTTGTGATAGCTATGCCCCTTTTTGAGGGATGCTGAGGGCTTGGAAAGGGCCTGTTTGTGCCTGGCATGGGTATCCTGTAGTGATGAGGGTGGTCCATTGTGGAGGCGGGACCTGGCGCTGGGAGCGTGGTTGTGGAATTGGTGTTTTGATCCCTGCTTCCCTCTGCTGTCTGTGGGAAGAGCTTTGCTGTTGCAGCTCTGATGTGAATTCCACCTCATCTGGCACTGTTCAGGAGCCCACATGCAGGTGCAACATCTGTTCTCCTCTTATTACCTGGGCTCTGCTCTTCATGCAGGTGTAAGAGCAGTGGTGGCCTCTTTGGTTCATAGGAGGGAGTAACCAATCCCACACCATCACCTTGATCCTGCCTCCCCATTCTTCCCATCGTCTGCCTCTTTCCCACCACAGCTCACCGGCCCACATCACCATCCAGAGCATCCCATCTTCATCCAGCATCCACCATTCCCCACCCTGCCCTGTGCTTGGTACCAGTCCTTATGCAGGGGCTATGGTGGCAGACGTGTTGCTCACCCTCAGTGCAGGGAGATGATTCCTCCCGCTGTTGTGCGCCCTTCTAGTGTGTGTTCCCCAAGCTCTGCGGGTTGTTATCTTCTGCTGGAGCAGTGGGGGAGCCTGAGATGGGGCAGACAGCGCTCGATGGCACGTCTGATGCAGTTGCACAATGGGATCTGTACCCATCCTTTCACTGCCGGGGCTTGCAGGGACAGCAGGTCCTGGCACGCAGGACTCTATCACCATCTCAGCGGCCTCTGCTTAGATCAGGAGGGAACATCTCATGCCAAGACCTGTCCTCATCAGCCTGCAGCTCAGTGTCAGAGATGGCAGCAGCTGACGCCCTTCTTACTGCCCTCCCTATGGCATCCTGGCAAGCTCTTCCTTTCCTTTCCAGACGTGCCCATTCCTAAAGCTTTCCAGAGGCGCCGGGGTGCATGAGGGGGAACGAGGGGCCGCAGTGGCAATGGGCAGAGCTGGCAGCTCCATCTTGGAGGTGTGAGAAATACCCCGGCTGGCTCATTGACAGCACGGAGCTCGGGAAGAGCTTGCATGCGTCACGTATTTGCCCAAACCTCTCCTGCTTTGCAACGTGCCCGCTAAAGGAAAACATGGATCTGACAGCAATAAAACTGTCGGGCTGCTGCTGCTGCTGCTGCTGCTGCTGCCTTTAAAAGTTCCATGATAGCTTCTTCCCCCCCTTCCCCATCCCTTTATTTTTAATAGCTAATGCATCTGTCACTACTTCCCTAATGAGCTTTCCGAAAAGGGCCTTGGGGACCTCTGCCTACCCATGTGGGCTTGGGTAGGCGCTTACTCAAGGGAGGCAGAGGGAATTCAGCTCGTTCTTTTACCCCTATCTCCTCTCGGAGGGCAGGTTGTCCAGAGGGAGGGGAAAGGCAGCAATATCTAAGCACTGGGCGAGCTGGCGTGCACCCCCTGCAATCACAGCCAATAATGACAAAAAGACGGGGCTGCTGCCAGAGACAGAGAGCTGAGCTCCAAGCGTTACAGCAATGTCACAGCCTTGGGACTGCTGCTGGCTGCTACTGGAAAGAGATTTCCTCACAACAGGCAGAGTTATAGGAAGGAGCCATTGATTGCATTAAAAAACACTCTCCCCACCTCTCTTTTTTTGGCATGGATTTTCAAGGCTGGGGTTTTTTTTTCCCTCCCTTCTTTCCACACCCCCCCCCCCCCCTTCTCTCTCCATTTGCCATTGAAGTTGCGTTCAATAAAACCCATCGCCCGAGAGCGTCTGTTCGCATGTTCTCAGCAGTACAATGGGCAGAGGACTGCAGTGTGCGGAGGCTCAGCCAGCCTCACGCAGACAATGAGGGGTGGCAGAGGGGCAAGGAGGGGGCTTTTACTTTATGTTGGTTTATTTCCCCCCCCCCACCTGCCGGCCCCCACTGCTAATTGTAATCACAAAAGGCAAATGGGAAGGGACTTGGGGGAGCAAGGCTGTGGTTCACCGGGGTCATGGTCTCCATCAGTCATTCTCCCAGCCTGTTGCTGGGTAAAAGCCTGGCTCCTTGGTTTAGCAAAACGGCTGTGCCCTAAAAGCCTCTTCACCCCCAAGAAAAACACCCCCAAAAAGCCGTTCCAAATGACTCAAAAAGCATCAATTCCCCATTGCTATCCATAGGAGACTTCCCGTTGACTCCGGTAGGCGCAGAAGGGAAAACAGTAGGTTTGGTGACTCAGGCACAAACCTGGGATCTCTTCCTCTCGCTGACGCGGTTGGCAAATCATTTGGGGGCTGATGGAACATGGATTCAGCACGGAGCTGAACGCCACCATCCCTTGTGCCGTGCGATGGGGTACCAGAGGATGCACCGCTTGGCTGTGCTGTGCCTGAGTTCCCTTCAGCCGTAAACTGTAACGGCGCGAGCCCTGCGTTGCATAGAAGCTAATAACTATTAATGCCAGGGAGATGCTTCCAGAGCTCTAGATAAAAGGTGCTCAAGGAGGGAAAATTATTACCAACGTGGGCCAAATAGCTACAGGGGATTCGAAATCTGCTGGTGTTTGTAGGATGTAACCGCTGAGGAGGGAGAGAGTGGGACAATGGAGCATGCACAGCACTAATGGAATGAGCGTAGGAAAGAGGGTATCTCGGGAGACCCTTAGAAACCATTTCCCAGTGGTAAGATCTGCTTGGGTTGTTTGTTCTGCTTCCCAGATGAGAGCTGCAGTCGTGGATGCTTTTATCACTTAGGAACTGGACTAGATGGAGGGCCAGAGAGGATATTGTAGGGATGAGCTTGCGTGGCTCTCCAGTGGGTGGGTCTATGGATTTAACTGGGCTCAGCTTCCATTTCTATCTCTCAGAGCTGTGCTTTATAGCAGAGTCATCTGGAATGGGCATTTCAGATCTGGTTTTCAGTTCTATGGGGTACAGCTTTGAGCTCTCCAAGGGCACCGTGAGGCTGCAGCAGAAGGCTTGTTCAGGTTTGGTACATCCCCATCCCATCCTGGGATGGAGCCTTGGGATACGGTTTGGGCTGAGGAGCGGCTTTGCAGCAGCCCCATGGCAGCACGTGAGCCCGGTGGCTCCTTGAAGCCGTTTCACTTGGAGATTCACTTTTTCCAGCTGATTCACTTCCTGCTTCCAAGCCCATTTCTCCTCACAGGCTCTGAGCCTGGCGGTGCCAGGAGCTAAACAACCCCAGGTCGTTCCCTGGGGATTAAACCCAAGTCAGACAAGCTGTTTGTTATCTGTGGGCTGGCAGTGCTCAGAGACCTGTGCAAAGCATTGGGAAGGATGTAAGGGACAGGCAGCATCCATCCCGGCTCCCTTGGAGCAGGCATCTTCCTTACCCACGGTTCTTCCTTGCTCCGAAATCACATCCCTTGCACCCTGAGACAGCCCCATTTTGTGCTGCCTTTCTCACCACTGAAGACCTGCAGCACACCATGCTCTTTTCTTTCTTTTCCCCTCTTTTATGTTTTTTTCTCTCCTGGACACTTTACTTAGGTTCTTTCTTCCCTCTCATTTTCCCTACCATCAAATGAAAGCCATTCAGACCAAAACGGTTCAGTCTGCTCTTTGTGTCTGGAAAACAGAACACCAAAGACAGCTGGACCTACCCGAGATGGCCACGGCCGTGGCAACAGTGGCTCTTTGTTAGCGCTGTTGTCTCTGCCCCTATCTCCAGTGTCTGGGGCCCTGTCTCTTTAAAGCTTTAGTGCGCTGTGTCAAAGCCAACAGAGAGTTCAGCTTATTAATGGATTCGCTAGGTTAATATCCCAACAGTTTGGTGGGTTGTTGGGGTGGTTTTTTTCCTTTCCACCAGCATAATTTAGATAGAGGGGGATGGGGAGAGAAAGATAACCCAGTCCCATTTGTGGGGAGGAGGGCACGGCATGGCTCATTGCTTTGGAGAAATGGAGCTGGAATGGTTGGTCGGGGCCAGGAGGAGGTGGTGGCCCAGCCCTTTGCCTTCCTGTCTGTCTGTACATCTCTCTCTATCTCCTTCTCCTGCGGGGTTCCCTGCATCAAAGCTTCTTCCAGTTCTTATGCTAATGAGGTGCATTAATGCTTAATGACTGTGAACAGGCTTGTTTAATTGCACCTATCTGAGCAGGAGGCACGTTGCTGTATAAGAGGGAACGACCATGTAAGCAGCTGCATGCCCTCCTGGACAGTCTTAATTACATGTAAAACTGATGTGATCTAAACCACCAGGCTGGTGATTAGTTTAGTGAGGCAGGTGGTACTTTGCAATTCAGTGCCTCAGAAACTCTGGAGCAAGTGAGATCAGATTCTTTCGGAGGCTATGGAGGATAAGGCAAGCCCTGATCATCCTTGGATTTGATGTTGGGTGGGGACGAGCGCAGCAGAGTAGATTAATTTAATTAATTTATTGCAGTTAGTTTGCAAAGACATTATCCGCCGGCGTCTGTGCGGAATACTGAGCAGTGCCATTAATGCAATCCTATTTTGCCTGTAAATCCTCTCCCCCCGCCCCTTACAGGAGGAATGAGCTGCCATGGTCTCAGCTTTCTGCAGTGTTATCTCGCGCTGTTTGAATACGACTGATTGTCTGAACTACAAAGGGGCCCGGCGCTAATGCAAAGCCATCCCTATTGGCACTAGACCTAGATTAATGACTCTGCATGCATTGACTTGGCTCGAAACTGGATTTCCCTAAAGCAGCTCACGGCGCTGCTGTCTGCACTCCCGTATCCCTGCCTGGAGCCGGGCTGCGATTGTTCCGCTGGCGGATCTGGGAGCATCTCCAAGTGGGAAGGCTCTTAGGCAGGGGTGCACAGGTATGAAGGTACCTGTTATCGCAAGCCATCTGCTGCTAATTACCCGCCCTGGCTTCTTGTGGTTGTTTGTTTTGCTGTTAGACACCAGAGGGGGGGATTTTGCAATGGAGAAAGAGCCTCTTTTATAACCTGCTTTGGGGAATGAACCGAATCCAAGCAGTGGTTGGTGCTCCCGTCACACCGTGCTCACCCCTATCCCCGCACCAAACCCTTCCCCACGACCTCCTGCTCCTCAAGCGCTTCCTCCCCATCCCCATCCCATGAACTCTCTGCTCTTCCCCTCTCCCTGCCCTCATGGGCCCCAGCGGAGGCTCTTCCTGACGTTACTCCCACAACCACCACTTCCTTCCCGTCCCGGCAGCCCCTGGCTCCGCAACCATCCCTGCATGGTTGTTGATAGCCCCTTGGTGTCTCCTCGAGACCCTCCTCTGCTCCTCCCCTTCCAAACACCGCTATTTACCTTGTAAAAGGGCTCATCCTGGAGGCTCTTTCTGCCTGGGGTGAAACTCATGGCTGCAGGGCTGCTGGGTGAATGATTTGGGGTCCTGCTCGCACCATCAACCCCTTCTCCCAGTGTCCCTGACACCCATGGGGTTTTGGGGTTAGAAACCCACCATGTAGGACGTGTTTTAGCTGATTTTCCAGGGACCAGCTCCCCACAGTGTTTCCTGGCAGGAGAAGGTATGTGGCCATGGTGGGGAGGCAGCAAGAAGTGAGGAGATGGGATGGAAGGGGGAGACACAAGGTGGAGAGCAAGGTCCTGCCTGGACCTGCATGGATCTGCCTGGTTTAGGGTGGGAGCTTTCCCTCCATGCGAGTGAGCCCCACTCCAAGGGTCCAGAGGGGCTCACTGGGCAGGAAGGTAGAAGCCTCGCCACTGTCTGCCTTCTCGTTGCTCACCCCATTATAGAATCATGGAATAGTTAGGGTTGGAAAGGACCTTAAAGTTGCTGTTCCTTATCCCACCAATCCCAAACCTTATCCTTTCCATGGCCCTAAGGCAGACTTTGGGTGGAAAAGACGATTTTCCCTCTTGGAAAAGCCACCCTTGGTGGTGGCACTAAACCAAACCCTGAGCATCATAGCATTGGTGCCACGCTCCTTGGTGTATCACCACCACCTCATTCCTCGCTGCCCCATCGTGGCCATCCCCTCGAGTGGACCAAGCCCCCCAGAACTCTCCATCCCTACGGAATCACAGGGATGCAGGGAACCGTGATGAGGTGCATCCACCGTGGGGGGCTCAGCCTTGCTTTGTCTCTGGGTGAAACACCCTCGAGCCTGAGCTAACCCTTTTTATAGCACTCCCCTATTTGCCAAGCGTACTTCCTTTCTTTTGATTCTTACCACCTACAGACAGTCTGACTGCAACGGCAAAGGGGAGAAAAAAGCATTGCAACATTCAGTCGAAGGCTTTTCTGTCTAATGACGTTAAATTTATTAACCAAAACTCCAGCTGCACCAGCCTGGGATCTAATAATATTCAGGCTATGGAGACATCACGTAGAAAGGAGCTTAAAGCCCTTTTTATTTCGCAGTAAAACTGTCAGTAAATAACTGGATTGTCTTGAGACTGAGAAAATGGGGATTTATCTTCCTGAACATGAAAAGTGTGCTTATGTGGGGTTTTTTTCCCCCTTCTCATCAGCTTCAAAAAGCCCCAGCAACCTTGATTTTCCTTCCACCCTGTCCTCAGCAGCTCCGCCAAGCCCCCCAAACCACCCAAATCAAGAGGCAGGCTCGAAGAAGATATTTTTAATTCAATTAATTCCTTTTCCTTCCTTCCCCATTTCTCCCTTGTCCCCTCCTCCATCCTCTCTGCCTCTCTCCCTGTGTCCCCAGCTAATGACTTCTAAGCACTGTGACATTTCAGCGCTGGCTGTCACTAACACCACACCTCCGTGCTGGTTATAAATTGGGCACAGAGACATCAAATTCCCTGCAGAAGGTCCCCGTTTGATGATATTCTCCGAGGTAAATCTCCGATAGCTCCCTGTTTTCTTTAATAACGCTAATAGGCATAGATTAATTAAACTGTTATATTACTTCCTTCTTTCTACCAGCACCAGTTAGAAATCTTATTACCTGCTCCTCTCCGCTTGCCTTTTTGTCCCCAAGGTGCTTACATTCCAACCAGTTACCAAGGTTTCTCAGTGGCTGTAGCACAAGGTGAAGCAGCAGACAAGGCTGGCTCCTGTTCCCAGCCTTTGGCTCCTAAACCCCACCGACCTCAACAGGGTCCATGCGGGCGTAAGCAGGGTCAGGATTAAGCCCAATTTGTCTGTAGAGGTTCTGTCTTGAAAGCAACAGCGGGGCTATTGTTGAGGCTGGATGCCCCCTCCTCAAAGGGACCACAGCTGTAGGGAAGGGAATTGTATACATCCATCAACTCCTCCAGGGCCCCAGGATGTATGAGTTAAGATTGCGGGATAGCATGCCTCGGCTCCACTGAAGGGGTCCTTTGAATGACATGTTGGATATACTGTTGCACATCTGGCTGCTGGATGATTGAATTGCTCCACGGTTGCATTTTCCAGACCACGGGAATGTGTTGGTCCAAGGGAAGGGGGGAGGGAGGGGGAGAAGAAGAAGAGGGATGAAGGGGATGACATGTGGGAAAATTAGAGGGATGCATCCCGCGGGGTGGGGTGGGTTTGGATGGAGGCGGGGAGGGAAAGGGGGGGAGCAAAGGCAATGCTTTCACACAAAATGCCCGTGGTGCCATTTGAAATCCACTCCAGAGCTTCCTGCTCTAATTAAATTTGTCACCATCGTTACTCTAATGCCTGCCATTCCTCTGGTGCTTTTTTGTTCTCAGGCATCCCAAAACACCACAGAGGCAAGGGCAGAATGTCCGGGTCCTCCGGGTTGCCTCTCTGGGAGCAAAATGCACTTGGAAGAGCACTTTTGGGTTGAGCAAGAGACACTGAGGCTGAGGAATCTGTGCACTCACGCACAAGGTATCCCCTAGGGCTGCTAACGTGCAGGAGCTTGGGTGAGCATCCAGGGGTAGCCCATTGGGCTCCCACTTGGCTTCTATTGCTCCCAACCCGTCTGGACCCGCGCGGAAGCCGAGCATCCCTATAGCCACGGCATCACCTCCGCTCTTGGCACCACGTCTGGCCAACCAGCCCGTGCCAACCTAACATGAGGAGCCGTGTACAGGGCTGTGCAGGGGCAGGAGGAATTCACTAATTACTCGTGGCTCTGAATATGGCCCCTGAAGGCTGCCAGGGCGGCGTGAAGGGCTCGGAGCAGGAGACGCAACCTTGCTCCATGGTGTCTTGTGTGTCAGCTCGAAGGGAACTGAATGCAAAGAGGCTGTCTGAGCTGCAAACAGCAGAGCCCTTGGAAATTTAAAGGTGCAGAGCCTAGAAAACAAAGGCGCTGCTGAATATTCATCCCAGCAGCGTCTGATCCTGCCGGGAGCAAAGCCCGCGCAGCCCCTGCGAAAGCTGATGGGAGGGACCCTTGGTTTGAAACCTCATCTTTGGGCTCCAGCCCAAATGTGAGGGGGGAGAGCAAATTAGCCCTTAATGCACATATATCTTAGACTAAAACCTGATAAGGGAACTCTCCTATGTTAATTTACCTGGGTTATTTACTATCCTGATTGCTGAAGGTACTCTGATTAGTGCATGAAATATTTCTATACCTTCGGTCTGATTAACCCATATCTGCAAAATAAATATTTGTCTCATTATAGTTATGCGATCGTGCAATCAAAGACCCTATCATAATGGGAAAGGGAGAGCGTATCCGTGTGGAAAAGGCAGGGAATGGCGACACGGGGGGGATGAAAAGCAGGGGCATAGCTGGAGTGTGGAGGGGGAGGCTTCATGGTCACCCAGAGGGGGTTGAGATGCCGGGGAGGGCACGGTTCTGCTCCCGTTTCACCCGTGCTAATTGGGACTAATCCCGTTTGACTCAGCAGCCTTGCGCCAGTCCCAGCGAGAGGAGGGTCAGACCTTGGGAATCACAAGGGTGAGTCCCAGCAGGCTCCCAGCCTCCAGTCTTGTCTGAAACAGAAGCAGGGAGTTCCCGGCAGCGCGGTGTGTGTGTGTGTGTGTGCCAGTCTACCAGACGAGCTCCTAAAATAGCCCGGCGCACCAGGCTGTGGCACCGGGGGAGAGCGCAGAGGATGGAAGTGTTCAGGCTTCCTGGCCCAGATCCGGGCAGAGGGAAGGCTGGCAGCTCCCTGCCCGAGGCGAAGGTGGCTTCAAGAGTGGTCAAGTGCTGCCACGCGTGATGGACATCCTCCCTCGGCGACAGGAGCTGTAAGTCATCTGGAGGAGATGATCCCCCTTCCTCTGCTGTTTTGCATATGCTCCACAAGGAAAAAGAGAAGAGTTTTATTGTGGCTCGAGTCAAGAGGTTGCTTTATGGCTCCTGGATCCCGGCTTAGAGAGGGAGGCGTCCCAGATGCAGCATATAGTAAGGCTGGCAGGGCTGTATAGCACTGCTGCATCGCGGAGCGGCTGCGAGCATCACGCTTGCAAAAGAGCTGAAGTCATTTTTCTTCTAAGGGCAGGGGGTAGTGGGGAGGAAACACGAACAGGCAGCCCTGTTGCTAAGGAAATCTGCTCTTTGTACGGTCGTACATTTAGGTAATGCTAATGAAAGGCCATATAGTAGCGAGGTGCAGATGTCAGCACTGTGCACTCCTGGATATTTGATTAGCATTTCTTTGACTTTGCCTCCTCGAACAGAAATACCTGAGTATGTGGATGTTAGGAAGATAAAATCCCCCTTCTCCTCTGCTGACAGCCCAACAGCAGGGGAAAAGGAAAAGCCTTACCAAAATAAGACACTCCATAATGAATGTGTGTTTTCCTCCCCCCCCGCCAAACACACACCCTGGAGAGGACGAGAGCAAACATGTGATGAGAACAGAAATAGTCACATCACTTAATGCATTGCTGGATGGTACCCAGCCGGCACAGTGATGAACCTGGCGGAAGACCCGGTAGCAGCAAACCAGCATAGCATCCTATTTAATGGCTGGTGGCCCGTAGATGTTTTTAACCTCAAGACTGCATCTCTCAAAGGTTTCCCTTTTGACTCGGCTGCTTTTGGAAGCAAAGGCTGTGTGTGGATGCTCTATCCAGGGACCCAGCGCATCCATGGATTAGCTGGTGCGTGTGTACATGCAGGGTGTCCAAGCCTGGTGATGTGGCTTCCAAAGCTCCAGAGCACCGTGTCCTGCTCTTGAGCATCTCTGGAGGAATGAGTCAGCCGTTTCCCTTCACACAGGATGTCGAGTGGATGCCCCTGTCTGAGTGCCACTAATAAAAGCACCCAGAAATGTGCTTCGGCGCTTGCTTGTCTTGCTTGCAACTGTCATCAAGACCAGCTGCTCTGCGTGAGACTTCCAGAGAGCGACAGAGCACTTGAATGAAGCCCTTGTATCTCTCTCCTTCGCTTTTGCCCTCTGTTTTCTTGCCACACAGTGCACCACGGGCTCTGTTCCTCCTCTCCTTTTGCTCTTGCTCCCTGGGGCAGCACACAGTGTCTCGGAGGCATCAGAATTGAGTCCTCTGGGGAGTCCTCCAGTTCAGGTAAGGGGTGGCCCCTTGAGGGCTCAATCCAGCAGCAGGGTGGCCGAGGTCCCCCTGCAGCAACGCCGAGTGTCTCCCTTCGATGACAGCAGAGGTTTGCGTGGCTTTTGGTGCAGCAGTGGGGACATTTCCCTCCCTGCCAGCACCACCCCTCCCTCTCGTTGTGCAACATCCCAAGGGCAATTACAGCAGTGCTTACGTGGAGTTGGGAAAGCATTTAAGGCATTTCAACTGTTCTGCTGGAGGCTCCCTCTCCCTTAAGGTGGTTCCTGTTGCTTCTTCTCCCTCTATCAACTCTTGTGGCAACTCCTCACTGTCCCGGTGACCCTTCTTGGTGAATCCTCGGGCTCCTCTTGGGGAAGGGGAGCCCACATTCCTGCACAGGAGCCACGTTCCCATCGGACAACTCTTTCCTCTCCCCATCCCTCCCATGCTTACTGCAGTGATTTTAAAGTTCCCACGCCTTGACAGCGATGTGAGGGTTGTGGCTTTGAAAGCAAAAGTAAAAGGCAGGAGGGTGCAGAACTCTGGGGCTTCCGGATGCTTCTCCATCTCCATCCGTCTCCATGGGCCCAGTGTAGACAAGGCAGTCAGTCTGAGTGTTACTCCACAAACATCCCACCGCAGGCTCTCTCTGCTCCTTCTCTTCCTGCTGCCGTGGAGCATTCATGTGGCGTAGGGGTTATGGGGCACTTCTCT
The DNA here is from genome assembly GCA_039877255.1 of Loriculus beryllinus. Taxonomy (NCBI): domain Eukaryota; kingdom Metazoa; phylum Chordata; class Aves; order Psittaciformes; family Psittacidae; genus Loriculus; species Loriculus beryllinus. Next base: position 2,532 of record JBCJKH010054790.1, on the reverse strand, counting down.
GTACGCAGGAGAGACCTCTGAGCATCCGTGGGTGAGGAAGGCTCTGGAGGTAGATGGGATCAAGTCTATAACAGCCCCATGGCTGTGCTGGATGTCTCGTGCTGGTCCAGGGAAGTTTAGAGACACTGATGTGCTCCCAAAGAGAGATGTGGAATAGTCAGGCTATTATTTGCCCTAGAACGATGGTGAAAGGAGGAAGCTGTGGTAAAAGAAGATAACCTCATATGCGTAGTGAAACAACACCTCAAAATACATGATGGAGGTTACAAAGTCAGGCACTGAGGGTGTAAGAAATGTTGGTATTAAGGCCACCTGAGCAGCTTACACCCAGCAGTGGTGTGCATTCCTTAGGGCACAGTCTTAATTCCATGGTCACGAGCTATTTCTTCCGTAAGGAGTGTGTGGGATGGATGGAGCTCCGTGAAAAGCAGCTCAGTGTCCATCCCCCCCCGCTATTGAGCCTGCAACTCCAGTGCCTCATTCACTGTGCATCATGCAGATCCCACGTGGAGGAGGAAATTGTTCCTCCTGGACTATCCTGAACCGCTCAATCTGCTCTCATCTCTTGCTTTCCCTTCCTTCCCTCTTGTCTCTTCCACCTCCACGCTGCTGAATGGTTGGCAGGGGGGAATAGCGAGATCCCCCCCATCAGTAACCCTTTTGGGGTTTGCCCTGGGACCCCGGAGCAGGAGGGAATACGCTCTGCAGCTCCAGGAGGGCTGCTGTAAGCGCAGCCCCCGTGCTTCCTGCTGCCAGCATTTGATTTTTCCATCTGTTTTGTGTTTTGGTTCAGTGAAAGGCAGGCAGGAGAGGTGGATTTTGGTGTGAACCCCCTGTCTGGCTGCGTGCGGTGTGGGGGACAAAGGCAGCTTAGCATGGAAGGCCCCAGAAGCAAGCAGGAGTGGGCTGGGGACTTAGAAGGCATCGTTGCTTCTGAAGCTGCTGGAGAAGCTTTACCCATAGAAGCAGCCTTGCAGCCTCCTGTATGCATTCACCAACAGAGAGCTGAGCCAGCCGGAGCCTGGAGGGGACAGATGGAGGAATTAAGGACATCTCAGCTGGGGAGTAGGACCAAGGGATGCTTTGCAGGAGAGCTGGCTCCCATACCTGAACCGCTTTGGAGACCAAGGCTGTGAGTTATCACAGCTTTTCTTAGCAAGAGAGCCCTCCATAGGAATAACGTGTTGTGGACATAAAAGGAGATGTGGAGAGGGAATATTTTCACCCTGGAAGCTGCTAAGGAACTTGCATTTAGCTGCTAGCAATCTGTTTCAAACTGGCTTTCTGTCCCGGGAAAGAGAAAGCAGAACAATCTCGCTGTGCTGCCCGGCTGTAAATTCTTTCCTGGCTTTAGCTGGGGAAGAACAATGCTCTCTCAGTGCAAACCTCCCAGAAACTCAGGGTATTTTCTGTGTCAGCCTTTTGCTACTTCGGAGAGAGCAGCCAAGGAGACCAGTCAAGCTGATCCCCTGCCTTTTATTTACCGACAAGTCAGAGGAGTGTCTGGTGAAGGATGGAGATGCTGCAGGTCACGGTGATACCCGCGTGACCGAGGCAGAGAGGCAGGGAAGCTGTTCCTAAGAGGAGGTTCAAGAGGGATGTGTGTGTAGCAAAGCACAGAAAGGCAAAAAGCCATGGTGAAAGTTTGCCTTTAGATGCCTGCAGCAGCAAACCGGGGAGCTTTCCATGAGGACTGATGCGTTTCCTGCCTCACAGCATTTGCTCAAAGAGTATTCATAATACACCCGCCACTGCCAACCATCCTCTTCTGCTGGGAATTGACATTAGCGGCTGAATTCAGTGGTTTGCATATAAAAAGCACTGAGATTTAATTCTGTGCAATGCTGTTTTCAAAGTCCTTATAGAAGAGGTGACTCCAAGCAGGGTTTTGACTGAGTTACAATGAGGTGTTGGGAAGCGGGGATTGCAGCACTGCTCAGTGCGTGATCACAGCACCCAGGAGGTGCACATGGTGCGGTCAAGATGAGATGCTACAGGGTGATGAGGTACCACAGGGTGATGAGATGCTACAGGATGATGAGGTACCACAGGGTGATGAGATGCCATGGGGTGATGAGATGCTGCAGGGTGATGAGATGCTACAGGGTGATAAGGTACCACAGGGTGATGAGGTGCCATGGGGTGATGAGGTACCACAGGGTGATGAGATGCCATGGGGTGATGAGGTACCACAGGGTGTACTCCCCAAAGATGGACCTGTCAGACCTGTGAGGTGCTGCAAATGGCAGTAGCCTCTATCAAGCATCCATAAATGACACTTACTCTGAGGCCGGAAATAGGCAGGATTTCCTGGATGCAGGAAGAAGTGCATCCCTGATGCTAATTATCCCATTGGATGTGAATCCCTGCTGCAGAATGGGGGCTGCATGAGGTGTTCAGCCTTTTGAATGGGGAGGCAGAAAGGATGCTGACAGAGGGGAGATGGAGATTAGACCTAAGGTAGAAGCTCTTCCCTGTGAGGGTGCTGAGGCGCTGGCACAGGGTGCCCAGAGAAGCTGTGGCTGCCCCATC
>JBCJKH010054789.1:38453-54984 GCA_039877255.1 Loriculus beryllinus | reverse complement strand
TAGGGTTGGAAAGGACCTTAAGATCATCAAGTTCCAACCCCCCTGCCACAGGCAGGGACACCTCACACTAAACCATGCCACACAAGGCTTCATTCAACCTGACCTTGAGCACTGCCAGAGATGGAGCACTCACAACCTCCCTGGGCAACCCATTCCAATGCCTCATCACCCTAACAGTAAAGAATTTCTTCCTCATATCCAATCTAAACCTCCCCTGTTTAAGAATGCTTATAGCTAGCTATTTTTTATTTAACCAGGTACAATAAAAACAGGGAAAGAACATCATTGGAAGCTCACAATTTAGCTGAATAAAATACCATTTTACAATGATCATTATGAAAGGCCATTAGTGGCAGTTTAAACTGAGGGGAAGGACTGAAGTTAACAAATTAAATGAATGTCCTTGTTTGAAAACAGGTGGTTTTTGTTGCAACTGTTAGAAAAAAAGGACAAATTTTGTTTTCAAGAGCAATTGTACTTAATTGTATCACAGCATGAAATATTTTGCCAAATAAAAAGAAAATTAAATACTTTTAATATGAAAAGGCTTGGTAGCCTTTAATGTTGGGCACTGTATTTGTGCCATATGTGATTGGGGATGATAATTTATATGTTTTCTGAAGTTGATACAAATATTTTGTCTGGGGGAAGAAAGTTCTAATTTTAATTGTCTCTCATGTTTCTCAGCATCCTAAAAGTTTTGTATTTGTGTAGTCAGCTGAGGTTATCTCTTTTGGGAGAAGGAGAAGACTATGAACTTATTTGGCTGTAACTACCAGCATAGTTGGGTATTACAGACACAATGTGACTTTTGTGTGGTATATCGACAGTCACAGATATTCTGTGTCAATTCGTGTCTCCTGACCTTGACAGAGATGCTGATCAGTCATATTTCAGGGTATCTATTCAAACTTGATATGAAATACACAGGAATGAAAACACATCTAACAAGCAGAAGCATGCCTTTTATTGTTTAGCAATTAAAACCCCCAACATTTTCTGTAGCTGTTGTCTTTAGAGTAATTTTAAATTTGACCTAGTCCTCCTGGTTGACTGTGAAGGACAAACTGAACATGTTACCAGAATATTTATATTCAGAGTTTTTGTTTGGTTTTTCTCTTCAAGGTTGCTGACCTCATTAAAGAATGCCGACAGTCCTTGGCTGAAAGTCTGTTTGTGTGGTCCTGCCAGTCACCACTGAGTAAAGATGACACTCTCATCCTCATAAGTTACCTGGAGAAAGTAACAGTGGAAGCTGATGGCTCATTGGATGGTGTGAACTTGTCTCTTCTCATGGCTCTCCTTTACTGCTTTGATGTCAGCTCTTTGGAACAAGGCACAGAAGATCGTGATGGTAATGCTGGCAGGTTTCCCAGAGAGCTTAGGTTGTGCAGATGGTTGAATTGTCTTTTAACCAATTTTGTTACTGATCTGTAACAAATTGGTAGGATTTTTCATGTTCGCTTTCACATTCATTTACTGGGTGTTGGTGTTGTGTTTGTTTTTGTTGTTTTTCAAGATTTGGTGCACCGGCTCCCTCTGCTAGCAGAAAGACAGTATATAGCAACAATACACACTCGTCTTCAGGAGTCTCAGCCTTGGAAATTACCAGGCCTGCAAGCTACTGTTAGGTTAGCCTGGGCGCTGGCATTACGAGGAATATCCCAATTATCCGATGTGACAGGTAAATTATCCTGAAGTGCAGTTGCTGCACATTAGTATTCAGAGCTTCAACGAGGTAGAAGTCAAAGTATCTGTAACCTTTTTGAAGTGTTAGTATTTACCTTTATGATAAAATTACAGTTGACACTCTTTTAAAGCTTTCTCAGTATGTGTGTTTAGTTGTTGAGCATTGAATTGCTCTGAAATGTCCACAGATTTAGAAATATTTAGTTGTTAGACAGTAATATTGCATAATGTCTCATTGAAGTGAAAGATATTTTAATGTACTGGAAATGTGAAAGATTGCATTTTAGCAGCTTTAGTATTATTTGAACACTTAAATAGAGAATAGACTCTTATGACTTTTTACACCTGTAAATGTTAAACCTCAGGATCTTGAAAGGACAAATCTGTTTTAATGTTGTTTTTTTTCTTTATCTGTGTACTTCATAAGCTTCCCAGGCTCCCTACTAGGTCAGAATTGTGTCTACTCCAGAATATATATTATTTAAAGAAAATGTGAACTTTATAATTAATGTCTAATTAAGGTTGGTGTATGAATCTTTGTTCATAGCCTTAGATTTGATTGGGTAAATGGATTATGTGTTTTAACACTTATTAAAGAACAAAGTTGAGATCATCACCAAACATTAACTTGTACGTTCCAGTCTAGTGTTTTCCTGTACGGTAGAAAAAACATAGTTGCTAGAAGCATGTCAGTTTGCATGTCAGCCGGGTATTCTGAAATATGTTTTGTTTGGTAACAGGTAACTATAACTTATTTTTTTCCCTCTGTTGTGATTTCTGTGGCCCAGCTCTTGCAGAATTCACTGAAGCAGATGAAGCAATGGCAGAGCTGGCAGTTGCTGATAATGTCTTCCTGTTCCTGACTGAATCTGTTGTGGGGTCTGAAAATTTCTACCTGGAGGAATTTTACATTCGCAAAATTCATAACCTTGTCACAGACTTCCTTGCGCTCATGCCAATGAAAGTAAGCTGTTTGCATGAATAGCAGTTCTTCTTTTCTGTGTTTCTAACTTTAGAAGAGATAGCATAGGGATTCAGATCTGACCCTCAGCTTGAGGCTCTGCAGTTCAGAAAATTTGTTGACTTTATGCAACCCATGTGGTTTAGGATTTGTTTTCCGCATTGAAGTGATGGAAGAATGTGATTCTTAAAACACTTCAGTGTGGTGAGATTTGCAAAGCAAGCTTTTGTGGCAGTAGTGGTTTGGTTTAGTTTTGTTTTACGTGATTGAAATTTAAATGAATGTAGAAATTGATGGCAGTGAATGTAGGTATTGATTTTTTTTTTTGTTAGTTTTCTTTTGATACAGACAGTAACGTAACCTAAATTTACTTACAGCTTTTGTCTCTTATTCTTAATTTATTCTTTTAGTAGTGATGTTTTCCATATTTAAGGGAAGGGATTCTACTTTTTCACTAATATCAATTGTTGGGAAAATGAGCAGTGCTTTTCACTAGAACAGCAGAAATACTGCAAAAGGGTTTTAAAAAAAAAGAAGTTTGAAGCAATTGCAACAGTTTCATTTGTGCAAGAGCCTGTATCTAAGCATGGAAGATTAAAATTCTACAAAAAATGTTTTAATTTAATTGAGGAAGGCTTTATTTTGTGACCTTCATCGTGTTGAGCTGTAGTTGGAGTTGCCAAACAATTACTTTTTTCAATGTGCAAAAGAAGGATTTAAAAATATATTTTGTTCATTGTAACATCTTGGAATGAGAACAATATTATCAGGAAAAACAGTATTTTAGCCTTTAGAGTCTTTAAGGGCATATATGAACAAGTTGTAGACAGCTTTTAGGTTTAATCCTAATTCATTTATAATCTGGGTGTTGCATGTTTTCTTGAGCTCACTTTTTAACTGAGGGAATATCCATAGAAAAGTATAATGTCAGTTCAAACAAGTTCATGCTGATAACTGTACAGCTGTATTTCTGCTGCAGTGGCTGCCTGCCTAACAACACCACATTGTCAACAGGCCTTGGACATTCTTTGAAGGTGCACACAATGGTGTTTTCTGTAATACAGACGCAGTATCCCTTAGGAATCTTTTGAATATAGTAGGAATGTGTGAGGTGTATTTTACAGAAGTTCCTTAACAATCAAGTGCAAGCAGGTTTGGAACTGGGAACTTTTATATGAGGCAGTTATTCATTGGGTAGTGTTGCTTTATGAAAGATGAAATGTCTCCCCATAATGATACCACTTTATGTGAGAGACACAAGGTAGCTTTTTGAATGAAGGTGAAAGAGCTGGAGACTGACCCAGGCTGAGGTTGCTGCCATACTAGATATAAAACAGATATGACGCTGTCTCCTGTATCTGCAGAACTGCTTGAAAATCCCAACGCTATTGGTTGATTTGTTGGTACATCTCTCATCTTCATTGCATTATGGAATTGGAGGCTTTACCTCTGGGAAGAATATTTCTCTTCCATTTCAGGCTTTTTGTGTTTGTTTGGTTTTTTTTTTTTTTTTTTGCTTAGGTTCAGATCTGGAGTTGCTTGTAGCTAAGTACCTAAAGATGAAGAGAGATGTTTTTCATTGCAAGTAGGATTTTGTAATACATGTAATCAAAAATCTGGCTGTTGAATTATGCTCCAGTTTGATAGATGCCAGTGCTGTTTTTTTTACAGGAAAGAGTTTGTTAGCTGGTGCCTGGGATACAGCCCTACAAAGGAATTTCTCAAGTACTGTTAATTAGTGGTTGGCTTTCGTACTCAGCTGTTTCTACTGAATCTCAAATTTTAGGTAGAGAAGTGTCTGAACCCATGTTCAGTTTTATTTGAATCTGTAAGTCAGCATTTTATTTAACCATTCTGTATGTTTTTAACATTTATGTTGCTTGCCAGTGATGATTTGGGTAAATCTTTGTGTTGACCACATTACATTCACAACGTGATAATTAGCTTTAGTAGTTCAGATAATACATTATTTCATTTATTAACACCCAATTTTGTCCATGTATTAATTTTGTTAATATACTAATTTGATTAATTTGGTCTGACCCTTTCCTCTGTTATTTCTCGTTTTTAACTATCTTTTTTCTTTGTGAGATAATTATTTTGCTGCACATTCAATTTTGCAAATTAAAATACATGGTAGACCTTGAACTGGTCTGTATTGACCATCACCATATTTTAGGTTTTGGTGTGTTGAATTGGTTCCTTTTTTCTGTTTCCAGTTTTCTTTTTTCCTGTTGTACTTACTGACATGTGATAATGCTTTTAGCTGAGTCATACTGGCTCCAAAATAATTCCATTAATCCAAAACTTTTCAAAATGTTAAGTAGCTGTAACTAGAAGTAGCCTTAAATGGATAAAAAAGGGGTGGTCACAGATACAGAAGCCGTTTGGTTTTTTTTCCTGTTTCTTTTCATTCCTTGTGGATAATGGTCTAACATCCTTCGTTTGAAGCTAACCCATCTAGCTTTTGAATTAAAAGGAGAAAAATGCTCCACCTTTTGGAGCAAAACCAGAGGATTTGGTGAAGTCAGCTGTGAAAAACTCCCATGGTACAAGTTCAGGACTTTTGCTATGAACTCTTCAGTTGGCAGCAAGAAAGTGTTTGAATAATCCCTTTGATTGTATGATCTTGGGGGGAGGGGATTAGAAAAAAATAAATTGAATATTCTTGTCATGTATGTGCAAGTTCATTTCCTTTCTTAGATTTAATAGTTTGTTTAGACAAGCCTCCTATGCCTGTTCTGTTTTATTCATGGCTAAAGACAGACCAGTGGGGTTTTTAACACTTCATAAATTGTGTAGGTGAAACAGCTGAGAAACCGTGCTGATGAAGATGCTCGCATGATCCACATGAGCATTCAGATGGGTAATGATCCACCTATTTCCCTTCGAAGGGATCTGGAGCATTTAATGCTTTTGGTAAGCTCTATATTCTTGTACATTACTGTGGCAAAAGGTGGTTACGACTTTTCTTCATTTGAAAACCCATCCCTGAATGATACCATCCAGTGCTGAATCTTTCCTTTTCTGGGTTGGAGGGATTGTTTGTTGTTTGGTTTTTTTTTCCCTCAAATATAGACACTTTCTGTAACTTCATGTAAAGGAATTAATTTACTGCCTTGGCTTCTGATGTTAATGAAGCATCATTTAATTCTTGCTTAGCAAGTAAATATTGTGTTGTTTCTATGTCTGAAGAACTTTTGACCTGAAGTTATTTTGCAAAATATTTACATACCTAAAATTTAAGTTATTTTAAAATTATCTTAACATATCTATTACTTTAAGCTATCTTATTTTAATGTAACTTAGAATTTTAAGGCTACAGGCTATCACTGGAGTTGAGATCTGTCTAAATGCATGCATGTTCTTTGAACGGAACACCTTTGTGTATCTAGACCTCAGTGGTTACATGGTGTTTTATGTTTCTTTAAGTCTTCAAATTGAGATCCATGAATGGTTCTTTAAGGAGAAATTACACTTGTTTTCTTAGCAATGTAATTTGGGATAATTAAATAGAAAATTGTGCAAGTTTCACTTATGTGTGCATCTGGCTGTCATTTGTTCTGATATTGCTATTTAGGAACTGTCATTTTCAAAGAGTTTTAAGGAATGGAACACCAGCCGCGGGATGCTTTGCCTCTCAGATGTGTTTAGCTTATCTAGAAGTAGTGCTTATTGTTGAAGTAATCTTCTCACTATAGTTGATGCTTTTTAACATCTTCTTTTCTCTGATAGATTGCAGAATTGTATAGGAAAGACCCTTTTAATCTGGAACTTGCTCTTGAATACTGGTGTCCATCAGAGCCTTTGCAGACATCTACCATCATGGGGTCCTACCTTGGAGTAGCTCATCAGCGACCTCCTCAGCGCCAGGTTACCTAGCTTTTCTTGAGTAATTATTAGTGACTTTAAAGTAAAAAACCAGGCAGCAGAGTGTTTCGTATCCTTATCACAGCTAGCCTCTAAAAAGACATCTTTTATCAGTGGTTTAGGTGCATGTGTCCTGCTCTGCATATCTGCACAACATTGTTATTGTTGCTTAAGCTAAAATGAGCTAGTCATTCATGGTTTTCAGTAAGTTTATTAAGGAAGAGTGCTAAGCAAAGCTGTTTGAAAATGTTGTTCAGGTGTGCTTTTGTTGCAGTTGCTAAAGGAATTCTGACAACAGTTCTCTTGTGTTTTCTGTCTGATGACCTCTTCATATCTCTTTGATGTAACTGAGACCATAAATTCCATAATTACAAAAAATCTTTATTAACTGTAGTTGATGATATTTTAGAGGGGGGAGGAATCCATAGAAATATTTTAATTGTTTAAAGACCAAAGCTTACAACCCATAAGATACAGAACTTAGAATGAAGAAGCAATCTAAACAGATGAAACACATGTTCCAAAACTTTCTAAATACCTGGGATGCTGTCAGCCTTCAATGCTTCTTGAAGGACTATGCAGTGTTAGCCAAAACCTAGTACAAGACATATCGGGCACATCCCAAGATTCATCCAGAATAGAGGCAACTTAAGTTAGGTCTGATGCAGTCTGCAAGCACCCTAATATGACTGTGGGAGGACCCAATGTGTGAATTACTGTGTTTGTGTTACTTGTGGATATGACAAGCATAGTGAATTCTTCTCAGCATCGCTTAACTTGCACTGTGAGATGTTTTAATAATATTGCTCTGCAGCATTTGTGAGGTGAAGTAAATTTTATCACAAAAAATACAGTTGGAGAATTAGTAGAGTCAGTATACTTTGTAATCATTTGAAATGTTTTCTTTCCTCTCTGAAACATGTTTTCCACCTTCAGGGAAACTGAATAGGCCAGTCTACAGAAGATTTTTCTTATAGGAGTTGTGATTCCACCCCTCTATCCTACCCTGGTTACATTAGATTCTGTTGGCTGCCTCTTGTGTTCCTGAAATGCTCAAATATTTTTTTTTTTTTAAACACTGATCTTTATTTGTTCTAGGTTGTCTTGTCAAAGTTTGTTAGGCAAATGGGAGACCTACTTCCTTCCACAATTTACATCCCATACTTGAAAATGCTGCGGGGACTGGCTAGTGGGCCTCAGTGTGCTCATTACTGCTTTAGTTTGCTAAAAGTCAATGGCAGTAGTCATGGTAAGAAAAGTGACACTTCAGCTCTTTCTGAACTCTTCTTTAAGAAAAGTACAAAGACTCATTTGAGGTGAATTGTGGCTTTGTGCTTTTAACATTTCATTATTAGTGCAAAGGTGAAATCGGAAGGCTGCACTTGAAAGTGTAATCTGGGAAAAGAAAAACCCAACTGATTCGGTAATTAAACATCTGAGAAGCTTAGCAAGTAATTCACATAATGAGATAATGCATTTTTTTAAAAAGCTGTGACCTAACAGTATAAGAGATGAGTATCAATATTGCTTATTGTAAAATATAAAGAGAGTCATGTCAAGTTGTATATTCTGTAAATAGTTACCTTTTAGCTGTTTTCCAGAAGGACTTTGTTCTATTAGAATTCTTTTATATATGTAATATAATAGCACTTTCAAAGTAAGAAATGCTGGTCAGTCTTGTGTTTTGCATTGATCAAATTAGAAAAATACCCCACCCTACTTTGAAGATACAAATAGTGCTGCAAACATTCCGATTCATAAAATGGAAAGCTTATTTGTACTTCCTCTTCATATTAACACCTTTCTGTCTCTATTAAACAAAAAACCCAAACAAAAATACCCAACAACAAAAAAAACCCAACCCTAAACCAGAACCACTGATTTTGGCAACAACAGCTTTACTTTGAACTTTACTTCTTTCCTCCAGAAAAGAAAGTTTTTCTTTTAAATTTAATTACTCTGCTTGTCATCCCTTGAAAAGAATACAAAGAAGGTCTTGTCACCTGTGTGTTATTTTTCTAGCGGAAAACATCCAAGGAGCAGGTGGCAGCCCTGTCTCCTGGGAGCATTTCTTCCACTCCTTGATGCTTTATCATGAGCACTTAAGGAAAGACTTGCCAAGTGCAGACAGTGTCCAGTATCGTCACCTTCCTCTCCGAGGAATCACACAGAAAGAGCAGGATGGATTAATAGCGTTTTTACAGCTGACCACTGTTATAGTAAGTTGGGTAAGTAGCCTTTTACTTGGTTTTCTTTGTTAATATGTATTTGTTTTAGCAGAACATCATCATTCAGCTGAGAAATTCACTTGACCATAAAGGTATGTAGGGCAAATTTACCTAGCAGTTGTCATTTGACTAGTGAACTTTAAAAGTATGAGAGGCTATGACCAAACATACACAGTCTGGAGAAAGCAGGAAGCGTAACACCTTTTCCTGTGTTACTGCTGTTACTGATTTTCTTGCTTTCCTGATACTTTGGTGTCATGGAGATGTCTTTCAGAAGTGAGGTATATTCAGAAGAAATAACTACAGAGTAGGAAAGTTCTTTGTATTTAATTATGAGTTTGAAAAGGCAAAAATAATAGATGAATTTAAAAGGAGGTGGTAGAAGGTTGGTGACAAAACTGATCAATTGAGAAACTTGCCTCCAGAGCTAGATTTAAAATGTCCCCACATCAAGAGTGCAAAATATGCCATGAATTGAGTGGAAGAGGATTCCAAGAGAAGTAAAACAACAGTGCAGATTTTGTATGATGAGTTGGCTGGGTAATTCTGGATAGTGTGGAATTCAGCTCTTCAGTACCAACCAGACTCTGCAGCACAAAAATTCTGCATTGTAGTGAGATACCTTTGGTTTTGCTGACACAAACACAAGACACACCAGTGAAACTAATTTGGTTTTTTGAGAATCATCCTTGGTGATAATGTGAGCTGTTGTGTCAGCATTGGATAAGCATGGAGAAAAAGGAACTTTTAAAACTAGTATTTTCTGACATCATCAAGCCATAACCTGGGAGGAAGTAAATTTGTTCTAAATATGCAGGGAATTATGGTTTGATGAGGCTAGAGGCTTGTTCCTGTTGAGTATTTAACCTGAGAGTTTCAAATGAGTTTACACTGGTGATTACCCTGCTCTTAGGCTTAAATAAATTCATATAAGTTCCTAGCAAATGTCCAAATGCAACTGAAGTTTGTAATAGAAGTATTGATTGAAGTCCCTGTACTGATGCTTGAAGAAGCTGTCTGGAGTGTAAGTACTTAAACCTATTTAAGACTAAGTCCATGAATGTGTCTACTGAAAAACAAACAAACAAAAATTGAGTAGTTATGAGAAGCTTATTTTAGCACAATTTGGTTTGGAAGGGACCTTATAGATTATCTAGTTCCAACACTCCTGCCTGGGGCTGGGACAGCTTCCACTAGACCAGGTTTCTCAGGTTATGCACATAATTCTTCTGTATGGATAGGCACAATTTTAGTACTTGTGAATTTTTAAAATGGGCTTTTTGTTAAACGAAAATTGTTTGCTTTGGAATGATTTGCTATTCATCTGGTGTTTTGTGTACCTTCCAATATAAAGCAGTGTCACTGATACTGAACTTTGAGGTAGAGATTGTAAAACATGAATAATCTTCAAAGTGATAATCTGTGGTTTTTGTCTATTGAACTCTATAGAGTGAGAACGCTCGCTTGGCTCTTTGTGAGCACCCTCAGTGGACACCAGTAGTGGTCATTCTGGGACTTCTGCAGTGCAGCATTCCTCCTATTTTGAAAGCGGAGCTATTAGAAACCCTTACTGCTTTTGGAAGATCTCCTGAAATAGCTGCTTCACTCTGGCAGTCTCTGGAATATACACAGGTATTATAGGATTTTCAGTGCTTAGAACTATAGTATCCCAATCTGTTGAAATTGTCAGTAGATTTGAAATAGTATTGCATTTCCTCCTATGTTTTCTTGTTGCCATTGAGTGAATATGTGGGTTTTTTTCTCTTAGTTAATGCAGTTCTTACTTTGACATGATCTTGAAAATGACAATATGGTTTTATGCCTCTGATACCTTATTGGCTGTGCTTATTTTACATAAATGCAGGTTTCCTAACAGACAGTCCTGTGCATTCAGTATGGTTTTTTCTCCAGTGTATGGCATCAGTAATAAATGTTCTGCAGAGTTTTTCTGAGGCTTTCTTGTTCGTGACATTGTTCTAGTGTGAGTCATGCTCATAGAAAGAAAGGACAGGCAAAAAAGCTCCACTTTCAGACATTTAGTTTTCAGAGGAAGTTAACAGTAATTTACTGGGTATTGTTGCCAGCTTTCATGTTTAGATGGCAAAAGTCAGATATGGATTAAAAGCCCTACCTTTTAAGACAGTATTTTTTTCCCCTTCTGTCTTGATTTCAGAGAAAAAAATTAAATATAAATCCTAAGGACGATGAATATCAAATCAAAATGTTCTTGGTATTGTTAATTAAAAAATCATGATGGGATTGGCTTATTTTATAGTCTGTTATTGTTCAGACTACTTGCTGTTTTATGTGGAAAAACTTGAGGCATTTGAACTGCAAGTGCTGGTTTATTAGCTACTAATGAAAAGACCCCAACAGTAATGACATCCTGTAATAGTATTTTAAGTGCTTCTCCTTTGCTTGCTAATTTAGGGTATTCCTTAAAATGTACTGTTGTAAGAGATAACAAAGTAAATGTCTTTCCCCTAGCCAATACAAGACAAAAGTCGTTAATATGAAAGTATTTCTGTGCTTTATTTTATTTAATAATAAACATAATGCAGATCTTTGAAGATGCAAAGCTAGAAGCATGTAAGTCTACAACATACAATCCAGCCTCTCAGACAGAAATCTTAGCTTTTTACCAAAAGGTAAAAAAGGAAGATTTGGGAAACCTCTTTTTACAACTGAAAAGTGATGAATACCTTTTAATCCTGATGGAAATGATACACATGAACTTTGATGGTTTGTAATGTACTGTTTCGTGTTTCACGTCTGTTTTCATTTCTCTTTCTGTTTTGAAGATACTACAAACTGTGAGAAGTCCAGGCCAGAGCCAAGCAATTGGTATTGAGGTGAGGGTTTTTCTGCACCTAGATAGCTTCTGTGACTACTCTGCACATGAGTTCAGGAAACACTTGCAGGGGCTGTATCTGCTGCTGTGTCCACAAGAAAGCCTTTGAGTAGGCACCGTCATCTTACTGCTTCTTAATTTACATTCAAGCCTGCTTGTTATTTCTGGGAACTTTATCTATTTATAAATCTAGTGCAGCTTCATGCTAGTAACAAAGCAGCATCTAAATGCTTAAATTTCTGATGAGCACTTTTTATTAAGATTTTCCTGTTTCCCTAAACAGCCTCACTTTTTGTTACATCTTAGTACAGATCACTTCACTTCTAATAAGAGTGGTAAATGAAAGCAAAGTATGTAAATGTTGAGGCATATCTGTTAGTAGCTCAGAAATGAATGGTGTATTTCTGAACTGAAATAACTCTACTGTTGCTTCACTGCTTTTGCTTTATTTCTTATATACTGTAGAAAGAAATGCAGCAAAGTCAATTCACTGTAAAATAATTAATGGATGATGCTCTTACAGTATCTGTTCTCACATTTTCTTCTACCTTCCAAGTCTTTGATTTTTCTCCTGTTTTTGCTGTCCTCTTGGGAAGGTTGAACTGAACGAGATTGAGTCCCGATGTGAGGAATATCCTTTAACCCGTGCCTTCTGTCGACTCATCAGCACACTAGTGGAGAGTTCATTCCCCTCTAACTTGGGAGCAGGTCTGCGTCCACCAGGCTTTGATCCCTATCTCCAGTTCCTCAGGGATTCTGTGTTTCTCCGATTCCGCACCAGAGCTTACCGGAGAGCTGCTGAAAAAGTAAATTTTGTTTTATTTTTTGTTTGTTCGGTTTTTGGTTTTGTGGGTTTCTTTTTGTTTGTTTGGTTTTGTTTTGTATGTGGTTAAAATGATTTGCACTGCTGACGTGGCTTTGGATTTGTTTCAGAGGCTGTGTGAGGTTGATGCAGAGTTAACCTCATAATATTTTGATTCTGTGAACAGGTGATTTTTCAACTCTTGGGTCATCAGGATCTATGAACTACTTCTAAGGGGCCTGTATAAAGTATACTTAATAAAAAAAAAATATACTTTTGCTAAATTTCAATTTGCTATACAGGATCTGCAACTGTTCTACATGGCTAATGATTTCTGTGCATCACATGCCCAAATCTACAAGTCAGATTTGTTCTTTCCTCAGTGTTACTTGTAGAATATTTCTGCCTTGCTGAACCATGGTATTTGAGTTTTCTTTATGATACATTTGGATGAAAGTGCATGCCAAATTGTATCCTGGAAGCTATTAATGATCTGTTATTAGCTGTATATCTAATAAGACTCTTTATTCCTTGTAGTTTCACTGTGCTGATATGTATATTGTATAATAGAGCCTAAAATAGGCAATCAGTCTCTTTCAGTGTTCCATTTCACTTCAGAAAGAAAGCTTGGTCTTTGACAGTATTTGACATGATGAATTATACATGTTGTTGGATAGCATTTCGGAGTCAGATAGTACTGTGATAATTCTGATATGGTATATCACTGCACAACCTGTAGTATTCTTTGTTTCCTGGTCTTGTTGCTGCAGTGTCAGTCATAATTGGTGTCTGATTTTTTTCTCATTTTGTGGTTATCTGCAGTGGGAAGTAGCTGAGGTAGTTCTGGAAGTGTTTTACAAATTGCTGCAGGACTATGAACCTCAACTTGAAGACTTTGTGGACCAATATGTGGAGTTACAAGGTTATCTTTTTCATTTGTTCACTGGCTAACAGAACTGTTACTTGCTTTGCTTTCTTGTCTCTGTCTGGTGATGTTGTTCAATATTGCAAGTAGGCTGGTAGAAAGCTAGACCAAGGCTTTAAGATAGAAAAACATTCAATAAATATCCACATACTATCAGAAGTTAAGCTGTTGATTCAGTAGGGCTTCATGTACACTGTTTCCTATTTCCATAGTTCTACTAAGAGGATGACTTCTGTCTCTTGCATTGCTGATTTGATTAAAGAGTAGCATTTGATGCTTAAAAAGCACCTTGGTTTTGGGCTTGTTCATCTATATTTCTTTGGTCTACATCTAAATCATCACTATTCACAGGGTTAATTTAAAGGTGTCAGTATTTTCAATATATCCTCTCATATTAGTGTTATTTATATATTAATTATTCAGAGCAGACAGTAGTAGCAGAATTATGATCTGATGTAATTCTGGACAACTATTCTTTAAAAGGCTGAAGTAGATGGCAGATGCCTCGTTATAGGAAATTTAAGGCTTATTTGGTCTGCAAGGGTTTTTTTGGGGGGGGATTTTTTTTTTTTTTTTCTTAATACAAAGTTGCTTCTTAACATTGAATGCCTGTGGGTTGGCTTGTAGCAGTAGAAAGCTGCAAGAACCACTTCGTAAGTGAACGATAACTTTAAGGCGTACCTCTTCAGTGAGCTTGCCTCAGTCAGAGAGGTCTCTGTGCCCTGTGCTTTGACAAACAGTTCTTGACAGCTTAACTGGCTTGAGCAATTCCTGTCCTCAGCTAATCCTTCAACTTGTGGGATTATCTGTGGGTTATGTGGTACGTTGGGGAAATTGGCTAAACCCATTCTTTTTTACTAGATCCATTTCTTGGATTCAGGGTCTGACTGCACAGTGGCATGTCTTACAGGTGTGTTAGGCAGCAGTACAGACACAGTGTGAATGGAAGGACAAAGGTATTTTTTAAGCTGATGCCAAGAAGAAACTTCACCCACATTCTTACTTGCATATGAAAAATTATTCTTACTGCTGTCTTTCTTTTATCCTATACTATAATTTACAGCAAATTATAGTTTACTAGGAAACGAGGTAAACATTAGCCTTCAGTTCTGATTTGCGAGGGCCATTGAGTTTTAGGCTAGTAGTTTTGTTTTTGCATAGATTATTACAACAGACATGCAAGCATCTCTACACTATGAGCATCAGGGGTTCACTGGACCTTCTGATTTATGACGGCCTTTGAATTTTAGGCTGGTAGTTTCATTTTTGCATAGATTGTTACAACAGACATGCAAGCATCTATACACTATGAGCATCAGGGGTTCAGTGGAGATCCCCAGCTTTGATTTCTGGAAGTGCTTTTTCTCTCATCCAGGGTCTTTATACAGGCTTGGGTGGGGATGCAAAGTTTTCTCAGTTGCTTTTCAATCTTGCAAAACCATTTAATGTAGCTCCAGTGTGGTGTAAAGTCCTAGCGTTGGCTTGAATCCAAGGTCAGATTTACTTAGGGAAAGTCTAACTGGATAAAGTTGAAATGTTGCTGTTGGATACTGAAAAGAATTGGTAATTGCTATTACTGTTCTTCCCAAACTTTTAAACTTCCCTAAATGGCTTATGTGTAAAGAAAACCTCTGAAGACTTTGCATTATGTTTCATCTGTTTAGATGTTGCTTACAGTGACAGGGACTGCTACATTTTGTAGCTTCGGCTAGCTTGAGTAATGGATGTCTTTTGTATTAGATACTAATTTTTTTCCCCTCTTTTCTTTAGGAGAAGAAATAATAGCCTACAAACCACCTGGATTCAGTTTGATGTATCATCTCTTGAATGAGTCCCCAATGCTGGAACTGTCCTTTTGTTTGCTGGAAGAAGGAGTTAAGCAGCTTGATACTTACGCTCCGTTTCCTGGTATGTGCCTGGAATTTATTTTTTGTGTGAAGTTAAAATGCATACTACGTAGGATTTAAAGCTGACATTACATATCTTCAACCTCATGTTGTTTCTCTTGCATGTAAAAAGTGTGGTTTGGGGGGGGGGGATTTTCCTAGGAGTAAACAACTGACATGTTCTTTCTTGGTGCAAAGCTTGATGAATGAGGTTTATGAATGCAGTCTATTAACTGCTTCTTTGATTTTCTTATGGTTTGTTGTTGTTTGTGCACTGCAGGGAAGAAGCATTTAGAGAAAGCTGTACAGTATTGCCTTGCACTTCTAAACTTAACCCTACAGAAGGAGAATCTTTTTATGGATCTGTTGCGAGAGAGCCACCTTTCCCTTATTGTCACACCACTGGAGCAGCTGCTCCAAGGAATCAATCCTCGCACTAAAAAGGCAGATCATGTGGTGAATATCGCTCGGTATGTGTGAAGTACTGAGAAGGGAGGATTTTCAGAGGCACAGAAGTGTTTGGGTCCCGGTCCTGTCATTAGTTTTACTATCCAGTGTTTCTTTTTGCACAGAGCATCATACATGTTTTTGTCTTTCAATTATATTACTTTTTTCACATAACACTAGTTGACAAATAGTTTCAAAAAAGCAAGCCTTTTAAGATGCTTTCACATTTAATTTTTTTTATCTTGTGTGTTTGGGTCCACGCGGTAGTTGATTTTAGCTGGTTTTGGTTTTTCAGTGACATGTATTTCTGTGTGATCTGAAGTTGTTTTCTCCATGTTTCTTCTTTGAGCCTGTGACCAGTTGTTTTAACTTATCCTGTAGTGTTTGTGCTAGATTTTTGCATAAAAAGAATGGTAAAAATTCCAGAAGAGATTATTATCCCTACTCAGCCTAGTACCCTTCTTTTAATGGAGGAGTGTTAAGTGTTTCGTATAGAGTTAAGGTTGGTTTGTGGCTTTAATGTTATCTCATGTAGTTTGATTTGTGAATGTTTTAGTTCTAAACGTTGTTTAATTTCTCATCTGTGTCTTACCATCTTGAAATAGTAAAATTATCAACAATTCATTTCAATAATCTTGTATTTTTCAAGGTATCTTTGTCATGGAAGCAGCAATCCTGAACTGGCTTTTGAAAGTGCTAAGATTTTGTGCTGTATTTCTTGTAATTCTAACATCCAGATAAAGCTAGTTGGTGATTTCACACATGATCAGGTAAGTGGTGGTTTCTTTGGATCTGGAAGGAGAAACTGGTGGAGAAATACTAGTATTCCATAGTGTTACTTTGTAAAGGACAGGGTTCTACATCAAGTGTAT